>PVIU01010101.1:0-71992 GCA_004026605.1 Ondatra zibethicus
AAAGTTGGCAGATGGAGAACCCATCAACAATGACACCAGGACCTATCTCTTCTGCATGTATTATCTTTTTGAGAACCGAGTCTTTTTGAATGCACTCCTTCCTAGGCCGGGAGGGATGGGGGTGGGCCTTGGACTTCCAAAAGGGCAGGGCACCATGCCCTCTTTCAAGGAAGAAGGGGGAGGGAGGAAGGGAGTGGAGGTAGTGGGAGGGGACCGGGAGAAGGGGAAGAAAGGTAAAAATTTTATTTCTTTAATTATGTTTTTGAATGGAAAAAATAAAACAAAACAATGTGTGGAAAAAAAATATATTAGAATAATAAGAACAAAAGAGCAATAGGCCACAAAGAATGCATATAATTTAAAAGTAAGAAGAATAATATAATACAAATAACAGTGTAAAAGGAACCAAATTCCTAGGGTTAAGGAAGAAAAGGGAAAGTTGATTTAATTTTCAAACATGATAGACAACAATCATTGAAAAGTTGAGTTTTAAGCAGGCTGAAGGAGATGTCAGCCAGAGGTTAAGGTTTAAGGAGTAGCCTTGTCATATCTAGGGGAGAGCAGAATGGATGAAGGCAGCAACAGAATGGAGGATTCTATAAGACACGATGTTCTAGACCTTGCTGAGAATTTGAGATTTGCCTTAACTGAAATAGAAAACCAGGACAGGAGGGTGAGCAAATGAAATGAATATTCTGCCCTGGCTTACAAAAATCTATCTGCTACACTTCTGGAAACAGGTTGGAGGAGCAGCATCCAACTCCAGGAGACAGTGTGGCCACTGCATCAACCTAAGATGGAAGGATTTAAAAGCATGTTGGAAGAAAGAGAAAGAGGAAGGAAGTAAAGTAGGGAGTGAGATGTGAAATAGAAAGAAGAAAAAAAGCGGGCATAAGGAAGATAGAATGAAAAAAAAGCAAGAGAACTTCTTTCTCTGACCAAATCACTTCCTCTCCCGTCAGTATTCTATCAATTCTCAGCTCAGCAGTGCTCATTCCTCCTGCTATGGAGTTAGCAGCTACTAACCTAGCTTTCTTTTGATTAATCTAAGAGGAGAGTACTTTCCTCATCTGGGCTATCAAGCTGAAGGTCTGTCTGCTCTCTGAAAAATGAAATCAGCCCCAGAGACAAGAGCTGAAAAGAAATGAGGATAAGGTGAGTGAAAACTGGGTAGCTAGACTAAATACAGAGCCATGTCCAACTCCTACAACCCCTTCTCTTTGCCTATTTTTTTGTGAATCTGTGTTTGGGGAGAAATTATACCTGTTCTTGTATCAATGAAATGTTTGAGTTTTCTTAGTCTAGAAAGATGCTCAGAAATTGATTGACTGAATAGCAATTTTAGGTGGAAAGGGAGAAACTGATAAAATGGAATGTACTAATCTCATAAGAAAACCAACAGGTTTCTGCCTGGAGTAAACTATGGCAATTGAAGACATACTTTAAAATTACTAGAAATTACTAGGTCCACAAATACATTTCACACTATACTAGTGATAGCATTTTTATCATGTAAACTTTTTTACAATGTATCACTCTGGTCTCTGGCTGTGGAAAAGATATTTTCCATGTTTCTTTAGGTCTTTGCCTATTTCCCATTTTCATCCCCAGCGAGCATTTCATTGCAATCCTGTTTATCTCCAGCAGACCTTGCCAGGATATTTAATAATTGCCCTTCCTGTGCTGGAAGTTGTTATATTGATCACTTTGAGAGATAATATTTACTTTTTGCTCTGCACCATTTGTTCACAGCATTCCAAATGCAGTCACAGCAATTATCAGAGTTAATTCTTGAAAGCAGAGAAATCGCAGTCTTTGGCTCCTTTCTATAGGTTTTCCTTCACTTTTACAAATAATGATTTATGCAAAGTCACCAAGACAGCTATTGCTTCGATGCTAGGTTTATTATCTCTATGATGAACAGACAAGCCATTAAGTGCTCTACGAGGATTAGAGTAGAGAAAGATCACCACACTGTGATTTTCTGGTTATGTGGTTCAATACAATGATGGTTTAAGGAAGTAAGAGCCAATTTGAGCACTGCCATTAAGGTGCTGTATATATCATCAATGGGCAGTTATAAAAGCTGTGACTGATAGGAATTTCCCTACCATAAATGTCTCTTCTATCACACACTCACTAAGTGAGTCACAACAAGTAACTTCTAAGGAATATGAATGATTTCCCAGCTTGTATTTTCAGATATATGTCTTACCTATGAGCCAAGGCTAAGAAGTAATAAGGAAGATTTCCCTTAAGCCTTGTGCAATTAGTTTAATTATAACCACACTTCATGTTGTTTGGTATTTTGTGTAGAATGTGTATTGGTGGATTATAATTGTGTTTGTTGTTTTGAGACTAGAAAAAAATGCTCTCTAGCTGTATTTCTATAAGCATTATGGTAGATGGAAGGCATAGGGAAGTGATGAATAAATGAATGAATGAATGCGCACTTATGTGTGTCTTTGTTTTCCTTCGTTCTTCTCCAGCCTATTCTAAATAGTGAGCAAGCTAAGTGTTCTCTTATCACAAAGATGTAGTCTGGCTTCCAATTTTCATAACAGAAGGCCCCATTTACTATTGTGTTATTATACATTGTTCAAAACCTAGGTCTGAACTTTTTCATTCATGTATCCACCACATCAAAATCCCACATCAAAAATGTGGAATTCCCAAGAACTACACCCATATTCCCAAATATTGTTTATATTTTTTACATTTAAAAAGGGATATGCAATAGAGATTTGCATTGGTATGGATCTTGCTCTATTGATAGACTTTTTAGGTCAATTTTGTTATATGTGTATTTCTGCTCTTGTTTAAGGTATTGTGTTTGTGCAGCTCATTTAAAAATGTAATGTATAATTAAGATATATAAGTTAATAGATTATCATCTATAATAGTCAAGCTTGTAGTCATGTTAATTAGATTTTCAGAATGTATAGAGATGTATTTCAGATGGATAGGCATTCTTCAAACCTTTCAAAGACTACAGAATATAGAATTTAAAGTGTTTTAAGATCTAAGGAGTTTTCATGACAATGAAACACATCTGCTCTTGGCAGGCACCAATCTACTTCAAGAGGGTGATGGGCATCGAAGAGGCTCCTTATGGAGTTTGCTAGTCATTTGAGCAAGAAACTGCTCTTGCCTGGGCTGCTTGATGTTATTCTGGAAAGGTGAGATGATCATTTGGAGTTCCTGCTTCATGAAAGAGTCTGCCAGACAATTTGCAGGACACAGAAGAAAGGTGACTGACAAACTGACAATATAGTCGGAACTGTCTTTGAAATTTCCTGCTTCATGGAAAAGTCTGCTAGATACTATGGGCCAGTAGGCTGAAGATGGGTGCCCTAATGATACAAAAGAACTTTGGGTGATTGTCTAGGCAGCAAGATGTCTCTATCAATTCTAGAGTTTTAGAAGTTGCTTACAATGCACTTCCTGTTTGCTTAGGTAATATATTTTTCTTGAGTCTTGATGGAGTTGAAGAATAGATAGTTAAAATTATAGTTTTCATTAGTTATTATAAAATATAAGTAAATATAAATATTATAACTATAATTCTTGCTTGGTACCTGTTTCATTATGTGTAACTTTTCTGTGTTAAAGTTTAAACCTTCCTTTTTATTTAAGCAGAAAAGGGGAGGTGATGTAGGATTCCCTTCTATATGCTGTGAATACCATTGGTTAATAAAGAAACTGCTTTTAACCTATAGCAGAGCAGGGCAGAACAGAGATAGGCAAGGAAAACTAAACTGAATGCTGGGAGAAAGAAGGCAGAGTCAAGAGATGTCATACAGCCTCCAGAGGGGAAAGATGTGAGCTTCCAGCTGGAGCCTGGCCAGTAGGCCACTAGCCTCTTCGTAAAAGAGAAAATAATGGAAATGGGTTAATTCTAGATGTAAGAGTTAGCTAGCAATACACTTAAGTCATTGGCCAAGCAGTGATTTAAATAATATTGTTTCTGTGTGATTATCTTGGGAGTCCGGGCAGCTGGGAAATGAACAAGTGGCCTCTTACAACAACTTTTGTTAAATTGGACCAGAATCTTTCCACCAGGCCAGATAAGTTTATTTCTATCTTTGATTACAGTAGGTGGCCCTTCTCCTTCTTTTGGCCAGCTATTCTAAAGTCTACATGGCAAGCAGAAACAGCAAAGCATGGTATCAGCAGTAGCAGCAATAAAGCTAACAGTTTTAATAGTTGGTGTAACATTGTGATAATATAGGCAAGGAATCATGTATCTGACATCACAACATTCACAATTCCAGAATCTGAGAACTATGGTGTAAGTTGTTGAATTTCTCTGGGTTTCAGTGACTTTACCTTTAAGATAATATGATGATCCTCTGGCTCAAAGGATTACTGTGAAGGTGAAACTAACAGCACAGTTTAGTAGTTCTTAGACTACAGCAGTGCATGCTAACATGATCTCTTGTTCCAGAGCAGGCATCTTCCTGCCAGCATCTAGGCATATGTTCGTCGCTTAACAACTCTGAGGCAGGAACAATTGCTTTCTCCTCAGTTGCATGGTGAGGAAGCTAAGGCTCAGGGTTACTCAGAGAAAAGTTCAGAGGAAACCAAGTTAACCAAATTCCCACAGAGAGAGAGGCTTTAAATTTTGTCTCTCAAAAGTGGATAGGATTTCCTTGTAAGGGCCTATCAGACATATTTCCTCTTCCCACAGGCCACTAAAGTTCAGCTCATACGTCAATCTTCCTTTGCCACTGGTACTGTCAATGTTTGGTAGCATTATTTAAGCACTTCTTTAATTGTAACATTGTGTGTTTCTTCTGTCTGAACAACTAACTATATTAACTTAATTTAACTTAATGCTTATAATATAATGATTCAGTTCATCCCATTATGATTCGATTGCATTCAAGGGCTGCGCTGATCCCTGTATTGTTTGGTATAGTCCGCATATACATACTTGTGATGTTCCTTAAAATAAATACTTGCCAGAGGCACTACTATGACTTAATGGACAAGGAACACTGCAGATGTTGACTATAGTAAGTCCATTTGGATATATGTGATGGTTGAACACAACATATGTTCAACCTGTGTTGAACATAAATTAGGTAAATCTAGCGGATGAAGTTCAGAGGTTTCAGCAAAGGATAAAGTTATAACCACATCTGTGAGCTAGGTACACCACCAGATGAAGAATTAGGCCTCTGAGGCTCAGAATTTTGCTCATTGCAGTGTTCTGTATATGAGATGTCTGCTCACTGCCAGGTTCTCACTTTAATTATCCCCTGCCCTGGGCCACCTGGCTGTACCCAGGTGTTTGGTTGCAAATAAGATGAGTGTGTGAAGGAATCTGTCGAATGTGTGCATGGGCCTGGACATCTAGGAATGTGTGTCTCAGGTGAGAGCCTCTTAATCTGAAACTGTGATCACCACTGGAGCATACATTTTGTTCAGCAAACACATTCAGTTTCAACTCTAAATTTTAAGTTGTTGCTTTAAACCCTAATTAAAATTACTGGGCATGCGACAGCAGAAGGAGAACAAGAGTGCTGTCCTGAGCTGTGATAAATGGCCAGTCCATCAGGTTGTTTTGCAAACAATCATCAGGGTGCTCTAAGATTCAGCATCACCAGCATCTCCAAAAAAAAAAAAAAAAAAAAAAAGATTTGCTTTGGTGATGTCTATGTCCAGGGCATGTGACACAGTCATGTTTTGCTTACCATGCAAGTCGAATTTTGGCAGTAGCTGATTTTAATTTATACTTCTACAAAAAACAAGCTGTTACTGCACACCCAGTTTGCTTAGATATGTAGTGGCTTCAAAAAGCTCATATGTTGGTGACTTGGTCTCCATGAATGGATCAAAAATCGTGGAGGGTGGAATGGATTATAAAGGCTTTGACTTCATCAGTGAATTAATCATTGATGAACTCCTAAAATGGTAGCATTATTGAAATATAATGCCTAGTTGGAGGAAGAAGGCTGAAAGCATAATATAGAAAGATATACCTTGTCTGGTTAGGGTCTCATGGTCCTTCCTATCTCTCTCTACTTTATATGTATATATGTCCTTGTATGTGTGCAACATAAAATATGTATAAGTAAATGGAAGCTAGGTGTCACCGATGTGTGTGTTCCTCAAACCTGCTCCACTATTTTGATGATATGGTCTCTCACTTAACCTATAACTTATCAGTTCGGGCAGTGTGACTGGCCAAAAAGATCCAAGTGTCAATCTTGTATCATGACGGGATTATAGGCACATACTGTCATATTTTGCCTTTTTAACACATGAGTTCTGGGGATTGAACTCAGGTCCTCTTGTTTTGTGTGGCAATTTACAGAGTGAGCCATCTCCCCGACCTCATTCTATGTTTCTTGCCCATGGAAATCATGAGATAAGCAGCCACTTTAGGCATGTAATCCTGAAGTGAAGTAAACCACCACAATGTTCTGTTTTGTTAAAGTCCCAGAAAGAAAAAAAAGGGAAGGCAAATGACTGTAAATTGTGAGTCAAATAAATCTTTCTTCAAGATCTTTCTATCAGTTCTTTGTCATGGCAATGAAAAAAAAATGGCTAACATATCACCATAATGCCCAAGGCTTCACCCAAAATGTCAAAGCCTCAACTATTAAACCTGAGGAATTTAACAGGCCAAGCACCTTAAGCATACTGTCACTTCTAATAACTAGGCCTACAAGTCCCCTATCAGTCAAGGTGTGCTGTCCCCTAATGAGAGGCATTCATAGGTGGAAAGATTTAAAAAGTGCTGTACTTCAAATTTTTCAAATGGCATCTAGAAGCAAGTAAAGTATAAAAACTAATTGGTGAGTAAATACAAAATATGCAGGTGGCCAATTTTCTCTTTTCAAAAATTAAGGTGTTTCTAAAATGAAGACAATTATGGAATATCCTGGTGCGTTATCACTAATCTCAGATCCACAGGGACCCGCCATGTGCACATGGATGGTCTCTACTGGTATGGTTCACACCTGTGCAGTCGGGCTGAGTAAATAAACTGATACATATCTTTGGTTCACTAAATAATTCACAGCTTTTGAAGCACAATTATTGCCAACAACCTCCTAATTCTCATATCATTTTGGAGCATACAGCCTTGTTGACATTTCACCAAGGCAGAAATTCTATTTCTTCAGTATGGTCCACTGAGAACCAAAGGAGAGGCCAAAACACAATTTAAAACATTCTCTGTATATTCAATTCTCCAAATTTAATCCTTTTTTTAAAAGAATGTTTATATGGGGTCCCAGTGGATGTTTAAGAGCGATCAGGTCCACAGAAGCAATGAAACAACAGCCAGGGGCAATTATCCACATAATTTGGCATAATTTTCTTCCACCTGAATTGCAATTGAAACAAAAATGGAAACGAAGGCTCCATGAGGCCACCAATTTTTGTCTGTTTTGTAAACCAACAGAACAGAAACTCCTTGCAGCAAAGATCTTGCTATTTTGCTCTATTATCAACTCTGAAATTCTGGTTCTCAGTTGGTATTTAGTAAAAATCATAAAAATGAATGAATAACTACATTTCTTGAATTCCTAATATTCTCAAGGGGGAAAAAAACGTAGTATCTGAAGACACATCTTAGATCACCAGATTTCCAGGAACAAGCAATAACAGCAAATACATGCAGGCAACCATTTGATTTTTTCTGTGTGTGGACCATTTACAGTTCTTTTTTGTTTCACTGGGCTGTCTGATTGCTTGACTGAATCTATCCAGCAGACTTTAATTCTGTAAATAACATGAAATAAGTAGAAGAATACAGATACTGGCCTAGGGTGATGGTTTAGTGGGTAAAGGGCTTGCCCAGAAAGTCTACCTCCCTCATCTTGGATATCCAGAACAGAACTAAGAGGTCCCCTTTTAGATGCTGAGTCCCAGTATACCCCAACAGGATACACACACACACACACACACACACACACACACACACTATTAAAAATAAAGAAAGCAAATACTGAAATTAATTGGGTTCTGTTGTGATGAGGGGCTCGGGCTGTGTTCCCAGCGCTGGGCCCCTTGTTCTGTCCCACCTGGCTCCCGGTGAGTACCCGAAATAATTACACGGAAACTGTATTCATTGAAATATTGCCTGGCCCATTAGCTCTAGCCTCTTATTGGCTAACTCTCACATATTTGTTTAACCCATTTTTAATAATCTGTGTGTCACCACGAGTCGTGGCTTACCGGGAAAGATTCAGCGTGTGTGACCTGGCAGGCTTCATGGCGGCAGCTCTCTCCGGCTCTGTCCCCTTCCCAGCATTCTGTTCTCTTTATCCTGTCTATCTAAGTCCTGCCCTATCAGAAGGCCAAGGCAGATTCTTTATTAACCAATAAAAGCAGCCCAAATACAGAAGGACCCTCCTACACCAGGGTTCTATATTAATTTAACTGTGAAAATCAACATATGGATGTTAGATTAGCATCTAATTATCTACTCTTTAAAAATGGACAATTCTGTCTTCTTTTGATGAAGATAGAAAGGAAGAACTCAATGTGATAAGCCAAAGTATACTTTTCAGTACTCAAATATCAGTTATTCTTAGCACTAGTGCCAATGTGAACTTTGCTTCAGGTCAATGACTATGAAACCCTTGTCACTGACTATGATGCAACTAAGAAATGGCTAGAAGGTGGGGGGGCATACTAAATGATATTCAGTGTGGCCAAAGGGAACGAATCTTACTGAAAGTGGGAAGATTTGCCAGTCCACAGTAGAATCAATTAATCCAGGCTTAGAAGGCAATGATAAAGTTGTGAAGCTATTCTCAAATATTCTTCTCTTTTCTCCTTTCCCACATGATCTTTTGCTTTTGCCTTTGCTGACTTTCCTTTGATACATTTCAGCAGAGACAAATTTTGTTTAGGTGAATTGATCTTAGAAAGAAGGAATATTCTGCTTCTTTACTCATTCCTGAATACATTCTTTCAGTGAAGATTTATTGCCATATACTATGGGCCTGTTGTGATAGATGCTAGGGGTGTGACCATGTTAAGACTCTCTGCTCCCTTCAAAAAGGGCTAGGTAAATAACAAACCCACCACAACCTACACTTGATCTTTTATACTAGATGATAAGCAAGATCAGTTATGAAAACCATAAAGGGAGAATATGAATGTTAATTACTCAATGAGATATTCTTAAGGTAATAACAATCTTAAACTACCAACCACAAAAGAATATTGTCAGGAGTTGTTGGCTTTAAAGAACAGTGTATTAAAGAAGTGACCTCAGAGCCATCAAGGAGGACAAATTCACCATTTCACCCATCATACACTAAAGCCTCTGTCCCTCTGTCATCTCTCTTTGCCATGATTTAATGCCTAATTTGTGGAAGAGCATGTGGGATACTTAATCAACAATACACTGGTAACTGTATAAATTACAATCTCAGAAAATTAAAACAGGTTAAGATCACTAACCCATTCAATGGAAGGAAAGAAATTAGGAGCCCCCAAATTTCTGGACTGTTGAATAAATAATTTTCCCTCAAACACAGAGTATCCTTGACCAATTTATGAACTCGGCAGAAACTTCTGGAGAGAAAGGAAAGGCTCTTTCCTCTATGACTAGCAACCAACACATGCCTATCTGCCTCATGCCTATCTGGATAAAATACTGGTTTTCACATTAGGTTTAAATCCTTATATAATTACACTGAGTATGTTTGGAAAGAACTTCCTCATAAAAATTTAAATTCTCTTAAATTCTCTCTCACTGTCTGTCCTTCCTCCCAAAGTTTCTAGAGCGCTCAAAAAAAAAAAAAACCCAAAAACTTTGAACCACCCCTTTCCAAAATGTACACTAATTTGTTGGCACTCCCTCTGCTGGTTAAAAAAAAAGTAAAATACTATTGACTTATGACTTAGAACATTCAGTAGGAAAAAAGAAATGTTGCCAAGCATGGGGAAAAAATCGTATAGAATGGACAGAATTTCCTGAGGGAGCATTAAACTTAATCTTTAAGAGATCATTGCTTTGTGCAAAGAAACACTATAAAAAAGAGTGAACCTTATCGTCAGTTCCACTGTAGCCCAGCCGAGGAGTAACGAGCGGAGACTGAGAACTCTCTCAGTCTGAGATAGGAGAATGACTAATGAACTAGAAGATATCTAGGGTGTGTGATCCTTAATTGTACATTTCATTGCTTTTAGTATTTTTTATTGCAAGTTTACAGCTGGCTAACTGTGTTTTCCAACAGCCAAGTCTTGGCAGTAAGACTTAAAGAAAATAAAAAAAGAGCCTCTCAACTTTTTCTAGAAACTTCTTCCTGTAAGAGATTTTTCCCTTTTCTCCTAAGAAGCAGCATGTCCTTTGACAATAAGCACACTAGATTTGTTTTAGCAATCAATATTAAAATTTCATATGCACTTTCCTTACATTCCTAAGCATTTTTCTTCCTTACATTTCAATATGCAGCAAGATCATGATTCATAAGATTGATACCTAATTATTATGGATAAAATAATTGCAGGTAATGGAGACAGATTACACTTTCAGCATTAAAGGAATTTGACCATTTTATGTAATGAACAATGACTGGCCTGAACAGTGGCTCTTCATTCCACTTAAGAAAATGATGAGTCCAAATAAAGCATATATAAAAATAACACTTATAAAAATAATACTAAAAGAACAACTTGATGCTTAATATGTATGAGAAATTCTTATAAATACTACAGGTATGACCATTTCTTTTCCTAGGAACCCTATTAGTATTTACAAGTTTATTTTACAAAGGAAAGAATAGTTTCAAAGAGCTTAGGCAATTTACTTAGGTTGCTTATTCCAAGACTTATATCACTGTGCTGAGAACTCATCATTGAACTTTAATATTTTGGGATACTTAAAGAAATTGTTAGCAAAGAAGGTTACAACTAGAGTGGGTTTCAGACATCCCTTTGCTGTGGTTTAGACACAAATTATCTCTTATGGGCTCATGTGTCTGAATACTTGGTCATCAACTGGTGGCACTTTTTAGGGAGATTATGGAATCTTTGAGAGGTGGGACCTCGCTGGAAGAGTTCAATCATTTGGGGCTGGGCCTTGAAGCTAATAGTCTGAACTCATTTTCTGTTGATTTTTCTCCTGTTTCCTGGCCTGCTCTGATGTGAGCAAGCAGCTATTTATGATTCTGCCCACACCAGACCTCACGTTGCCATTGCTACCTTGCCAAAACTAAACTTCTCCCCCACAAAGAGTTACTAATCAGTCATTAGTCACAGAAATTAAAAAAATTAATTAACGTACATTTTTTCCAGTAATATTGAGGTTCAGTAGATTTTAGAACTTGAAGAGTTTGTTGTAAATCTAAGAATAATCCAGCTTGCTACTTTTATTAAAATACTTCACTGATATTTAAGATATAGGTCTTTGAGGACCTGAAGCATTTCTGTGAGTGATATAGTTTGGTTTGGGAAATCACCATCTGTGTCCACTCATGATAAATCAACTGATCTAAAATTTTAAAGAGAATAAAGCTGGTAAACAGAATTATCCAAATGCTCTGCTTATATCGAGAGGAGTGGGGAACCTCAGGACAAGTAGTTAAGGGCCAGCATTATTCCTGTTTTTATTTGGATGACAGAGTACATGCTCCATTGCTATGAACAGGGAATTGGCTCCAGCACACTTATAAATATCAAAGCCTGTAGATATAGGAGGCCATTAGACTAAATGGTGTGGTATCGGCACATACCCTGTGCATTTCTCTTTTGGACCTTAAATCATTTCTTGATCATTACAATACCTACTGCAATGTGCATGCTATAATAATTGTTAGACTATATTGCTCAGGAAATAGTGACAAGGAGAAGACTGGGCATGTGTTTATTACAGATGCAATGTTTCCTGAATAGTTTTGGTTCACATTTACTGAATTTATGGATGAGAAGCCCTTGAAGTCAAAGCACCAATTATATATCATGACATTATTTTAAAACCCACATTAATATGAATTCTGGTCACTGATAAAATGTCAAGTAAATGTTCATTGTCATTGGTACCTCATTTGAACCGAATAGCTATTTTTCATGAGGTAAACTGAGATTGAAAGATGTTAACTCGCCGAGAAAAACCCAATCTTTGGAACCTAAGTCTAAGAGTCATTCTACTAACCTTTATTCAAACTAGAAAACTGCAGATAAACACATGAGCCTCTCACAGAACTTCTTGTAGCCCACATCTAGAAAACAAGCTTTCACTCATGATGACAAAGCTTAGGAAGGAGAGCCAGAAGGCTACACAAGGACAAATGCCCTAGACAATTTTATCTTCTCCTTTTGGGACCAATTGGAAAAGAATTTTTTCTTCTCCATGTGAAAATAAAATGGGCAGCATCATTCAAGAAATAGTAATGCAACTTGTGCTCAACAGAGGTTATGTAATTTGTCCTTTTCAGTCTGGGTCACCTCAATCAATATAATACTTTACAATGACATCCAGTTTTAAAAATTTTTATTATCTATAATAAGTGAGCAGGTGGATTATGTTGTGTACATGTGTCACATTTTTGCTATGCAATCTTCTTTTGGTAGGCAGTTAGGCTGGTTTCATTTTCTAGCTACTGTGATTAGTGAAGCAAGGAACACAGATGCTCATGTATGTTTGTGATAGCACAGAGTGCTTTTGGTATGTGTGCAGGAGTTCTAGAGCCTGGTCATATGGTATTTCTGATTCTGACATTTTGGGAAGACTCCACAATGGCTTCCACAGTTTTTATACTATTTTACTCTCCAAGCAGAGATGAATAAGGGTTCCTCTTTATCCGCAGCCAAATAGCCCTTTGAGATCATGCCCAATGTGGGCCAGTATCTTAAATGCTATTGGCTGAAGGAGTTCTCGCAACCCCACTTTACTTCTATAAAGTACTATATATAAGTTTTTATATATTTTTTATATAAAAATATTATATATATTTTAAGTTCTATAAAGTTCTATATGGTGTTCTCCTTACACCATATCCTCTCCATAGCAATTCTCCCAGCTAAGTTTTCTTTCTGTTTATAAGACACATAGATCAAAGTCAGCTTCCACCAGATTATAGGATCCACACGGTTAGAGATTATGATTAGCCCATTGCTAGATTTCCAGAGCCTGTCTATCATAATATGTGCTATGTAGATGTCCTTGAACATACATGCAGTGATTAGATAAAAAAGGAAATAAAAAAAGATAAAAAAGAGTACTGAAAAACAAAAGATGGATATCATGAAATCAAATACAGTTGTAACTAGGGAATTTTCAACCTTCTAATGTGTTAGACTCTACCTGAATAGATACAAGAGCTATTTCAGTTTTTAAAAGATTTAATTATTTTTTTGTGATTGATTGCTTTGCCTGCATGTATACATTACCTAGGTCAGAAGAAAGTATAAGTCACCTGGGCTGGAGTTAGCTGCTATACGAGTTCTGAGAACCAAAATTCTGCTCCTTTGGAAGGGCAAGTGCTCTTAATCTCCAAGCATTGGCAGGAACTATTTTATTTTATTTGCTGCTAGATGGATATTATTTGCTTGTTTTTTTGGGTTTGTTGTTGCTGTTGTGATGCAGAAAGGAGATTAAGTAAGAGCATGAGATAAGAAGAAAAAGAAATAAATAGGGAAATCGTTTGATGTGATGCTCTGCTTTCTGCACTAATAAATCAATGGTCAGGATGTCAATACAGTGAAGTCCTCTTCAAGGAATACATTTCTTACTGTTTCCTGGGGGGCAGGGGAATCCAAATATAGTATATTTTCAATTACTCTTCAAACCTTTAACTAGTACAAGACTTTGAACTCAGGAAGAATTTCCACAATCCAATTCACTTTCATCATCACACCTTCTACTCAGTTTTTAAACATTTCATTCTCAATACTATTGTATTACAGTGCACAGTAGAAATGTTGAATTCCCCCAAACACCTGTTTTTTTTTGCTCAGACAAAACAAAACCCATCAATACAGTTCAAGTTCGCTAAATCCTATCTACAATCCCCATTATTTTCGTTGGGAAATAATAACAATTCCTGAATCTGAGAATTGAATACTCCATTCCACTTCTGTAAAGATTTCATCAGCAAAAGCCAGAGCACTCAAGTATACAATGATGAGATTAGAGGCTGCTGAAATTATTGTATTGTTTGAGTCATCAGATAGCGCTCATTTGACAGTCTCTATGTTCCAAACCTAATGAAGTTATGGCCAGGATATATGCAAATTAACCTCTGCTGAGGAAAAACTGCATTGTCCACGTCCTCAGAAAGCCCCATGTGGAGAGGGATTATTTTCAGGCCTAGGGTAGCTAATAATTTCTGGGAAAGGGGGAGAGGCGATGTTCTGAGAGGAAGTGCAGGTGGGAAAATGGACATCTGGCAGTAAACAGATTCAACAGAGATAAAGGTGGTGTGGGCACTTACCTACTGAGACAGAGACAGAGAAGTTAGCATTGCTAGGCTTATCTCCCAGCTGTAAAATCTGCCCAGGATCAGATGAAAAACATCATTAATTTCAATGTAATTAAATATCATTAATAAGATCCTCTGGAGTGTGTGCTGCTTAGAGATAATGGAAGCCCCTGGGCACAACCTATGGGGAGGCTGTATCTCAGGATCATTCTGGTTGCTGGCTCCCAGCTCCCACGCAGGGGAGAAAGAGAAAGTCGTGCACTTAGTTAACTTTGTTTATTGACTCCACAGCTCTTTCCAGAACAGCACCACCTCCGATAAAAAGAGACCAGAAAAGATGGTGTGAGGCAGCTATAAAATTTATCTTTGTTGAATCAATAGAAAGGATTGCATTTCCTAAAGTCAACTCAGGCAAAGAGCACTCCTAACGAACCCCCTATGACTGAGTACGTGGTGGGAATGCCTTTATGAGTGGAAGGGCATCTTAGATGGTTTTACTTCCATGCTGGCATTTAAAAGCACAGACAACTGGCCAGGTGTTTATGGTACGTACGGGTAATCTCAGCAGCACCCAGGATGCTGAGGCAGGAGGATCAGGATTTCTAGGAAAGTCTAGCTACAGAACAAGATTCAGGGTGGGGGTCCCCTATAATAAAACAGCTCGGGACCAAATGCTTGTAAGAAGATTGACACCTGTGACTCTATCCGTTTTAATTCATGAGAGTGCTGCTCAACTATCAGTCCGTGGGCTAGGAAGATAAGGTCTGTGCGTGTGTATACAGTAGAAAAAAGCAGATGTGTTTCATCTTTCTTTATAAGGCAGGCAAACATAGAGATGAGCTTAGCAAGCTAGAAATGGTCTTAGTTTGAGCTATACACATACCCTCATTTAGCAATGCGTTCGGCAGCCTGAACCCTTATTTATATACACATGCCTCTCTAAACAATGGAAGTAACTTATTTCTCTTAGCAACTCCTTGACAACACCCCATTTATATTTAGACATGTCTAGAACACATGCTGAATCGGAGAGAGAGCTAAAGTTTAGACAGGTTTGGGGTGCATGCACAGTAAGGCAGACTGAGTGAACTTTTAAGAAGAATCTGCTTTTAATAAGGGGTCAAGAACTTGAAAGCATTCAACCCAGACCCTACCCACAGTTAATTACTCTAGTTCTCTGAATGTCTGTCTTTTCTTCTCCATGAATAACTAGATTAAGGACAATAAAGTAAGTGGCTGACTGTATGTATGGTCTTCTTCCTCCCACTGTCTGGAAGATTATTCCTCTCATTTCAGCTCATACCTCACTACATTGAAAGTCCACTTAGAGCCAACAGAACCTTTGAGACTTCCTTCAAATAAATCCCCCATCACTCTGCAAGTCTAATTTAGTTTCCGTCCTGCTGAATTCCCTTGTACCCCTACGAGCACCTCTAAGAAGTCATTCGTGCAGTCTGGAGAAATAATTGGTTTACAGTGCTGCTGTTGAGCGAGACGAGGAGCTCAGCAGTGGATACCAGAAGTCTTCTTGCGCCATTAAGCCTGAAAACAGTGCATGGGATATGGGAGATGCTTAACAAGTAGAGAAGGGAGGAAGAAGAGGAGTAAGGGAAAGAGAAAAGCAAGAAGGAAAAATGCAAATAATTCTGGTCTGGCTTGGGTACTTCTTCACCTAAATGAAGTACAATTTCCTCATCAGGAGGGTGATGGGGCTACTTCCAATTTTGGAGCAAAGTATTCTGTGACTCCACACTTAGGCCAGCTTCACTGAGACCTACCATTAGGCCCAGAAGCAGCAATTAAAGGAAATACTTTAGATAAGAAATCAACTTTAAAAATAATCCAATCAGCAGAATGTATCTCAAAATATATACACAGATCTGGGCCTCTTTCTTGAACAGTTGGGAAGAAGCATGTTCAGCAGTGGACAGAATTCTCCAGGGACTTGGCCAATATGAACTCACAGATGTTCCTGTTGAAATCAGCTGATGAGTTTCCTCCAAAGCCATGTTTAATCAAAGTCCTTAGTTCACCTCTGGGGCACAGCCCACTCAGCCCCTACAACCCTTGGTTTGTGAGGGGAGAGGATGAGAAAGAGAATTATTTCCTAACTCACAGAGAGAAAACTGTATCTAAGTGTCCTGATAGTTGGAGATCTCTCTCTTAATAAAGGGAAGTGTTCATTTCAAGGTACCTGTGTTAGGGCAGTAAAACACTCATTTTTTTTATGGTTTCTCTGATCACTCTCCCATTTCAGATGAGCCCCAGCTCCAGCGCAGGACAGTGCATTTAGTATGGGAAGCGGCCTGGCTTTACTTGTCAAGGGACTCTTTCTTAGTCATGATTAGGGGGAGCAGAACAATATAAGAAAGAAAGAATTTGGCAAGCAGTGACTTTAGCAAAAGCTTTGATAGTGTCTCAGTTTTAAGCTTCATGCTGTTCTTTCAGGAACCATCATCATTTTGCAAAGGGGAGGAAATGGAAGGGAAAGAATTCCCAGGTGAATTGTTGCCTGACAAACGCCAGAACTGATCTACGAGTCTTAGCCTTAGGTGAACCCTGAGCCCATGCACCCAGAGAGCTAGACTTCAAAAGCTGGGAGAAACATGGCTTCATGGCCTCTGATCACAGGTTGTTGGCTCTTTTTAACCTGAACTCCAGATCCATGCTGTGTCTCCATTGTCTCTGCATGCTGTGTAGTGAAACATTTGGCAAATGTCACTCTACCCTGGCCTCCTATGATTTCAGGCTTATGATGTCCCACCACAGAAAGATCTTAGGACATAAATTTTCCAGATCACCACCTAGTAGCCTTTTATGCTTGTGGATCTCGCACACAAGACCCCTTTTTCTTCTCTGCCAGGTACAGCTCTACTTTATCTGAAGTTTGACCTAAAGAGAAAGTCCACATTTTTTGTTTTGTTTAAAAACATTTAAGAACAAGTAATATTTTTTCTGTTTTGGTTTTTGTTTATTGAGACAGGGTTTTTCTGTAACTCTGGAGCCTGTTCTGGAACTAGCTCTTATAGACCAGGCTGGCCTTGAACTCACAAAGGTCTGCAAGACTCTACAAATGTTAAAGGTTTTATTTTTATAGATTAAAGTAAAAAGAGATATTAAGAGTCATATTGCTTGTATTAATCATAAAGAAGTAAAATTGTAAGCAAAAAATCCAAATTTTTTATTTTTAAATGTGTATTATCAGCTTCATATGTGTCTTTTATTATTATTTTCTCAATTATGCTAAAATAAAATAAGCCATCACTTGATCTGATTTTTATCTTGTTAATGGTGTAAATTACTGTAGTAGTTTAACAGAAGTGTAGAGGTCATCATTCTGAGTTGCATTTGGATTATGTGCTCTTTTACAAGATCAATAATAAACAAAAGGTAAATAACTATTTGAAAATATTGTTGAAATAAATTATAAATCAAAATATACTTAGGTATATTTACCATAAAATATTATATCTTAAAATTAAAAAGAAGAAAAGAACAAACACAAATGTGTCCCTTGGGGTTCTCATGACAGTGAGCTCTGAGTCGCAGGTGTGTTTGACTGTCTTGCACACTTAAAACAGAGGTCGTCACAAACATTGCATTGGAGAAATCACTACTTGAAACAGAAGTTAAAACCTCTCCTCAATCTCTTGAGCATCATCTGCCGCTGGTAAAGCACTAACAATCTATTACCCTAGGGCAGTATCTGAACTATGCACTGTTTCCTTAGCCAGAAGGCTCAGATTATTTTAAATAGTCACTTAAAAGGAAATAGTAAGAATACATGATAAAGATCTTGTGAGAGCCTAAAATATTTACCACTTGTCTCGCCCTTTACAGAGAAGCCTTCCCATCCTCAACAGCTGCTTCCAACTGGCATTGATTTATTTCATAACATTTTCACATATAAACAATTTTCTTCCTAACTCTGGTTGTCATCTTTTCTTACTCCTGTTTCTGTCTTCAGTGATACTATTTTCCTTACTCTTTGTCTAATCAATACTCTTTAACTTTTCTACAAAGTTTAGCATGTATGGAAAAAAATCACAACTTTACAGAGCTTCAGGCGTCCTCACTAAGTGGAAAAGGCTAGGTGACATCCAACTGATGAAGGAGTGGTGGTTGCTTGCACACTGGAAAATCCATGTCCTCCCTTCATTGTGATGTCCTTCCTTTAATTTAAACATACCTATAGAGTCTGAATTCATAGATCAGTTTTGCACTGATAAAGTTTTCTACCTATCAAATAGAATAATGCCACATCACAATTCTGAATTTGAACAAAAAAATTTTGGTTTTTAGTTTTGTTTGGTGTTTGAAGGTGTTTGTGCTCTCAAACTTTATGTCAGGTTGACACAGGTGAGAGTCCTCTGAGAGGAGGGTACCCCAATTGAGAAAATGCCTTCATAAATTTAGACTGTAGGCACATCTATAGAGCATTTTCTTAACTGGTGATTGATGTGGGAGGGATCAGCCCTGGGTTGGTGGTCCTGAGGTCTATAAGAAAGCAGACTGAGTAAGCCATGGAGAGCAAGCCAATAAATAGCACACCTCCATGGCCTCTGCATCAGTTCCTGCCTCCAGGTTCCTGTCCTGTTTGAATTCCTGTCCTGATATCCTTTAGTGATGAACACTAATGTGGAAGAGTAACCAAACAAATTCTTTCTTCCTCCAGTTGCTTTGGTCATGGTGTTTCATCTTAGCAATAGAAAAGCTGACAAGGACAGTGGTGGTTGTTTTTATTATTATTATTATTATTATTATTATTATTATTATTATTATTTTGTTTAATTTCAAAGCTTAATATCTCAAGCTTATCATATTTCTATATGATCCTAGATATTAATAACCTGTTCACTTCTTCAGTGTACAGTTTTATATTGTCATTTTTAAAAACTCTCTTACTGTTAATATCTATTAGTGTTATTTTTATTTGGTTATTGTTAATAGAATTTCTTTGAAAATTTTACAGAAATTTAAAAATAGCATTTGTATTAATTATTTGTGAGTTTCATGCAATGCATGTTGTTCATACTCACCTCTCTCCCCCAATTCCTCAAGATCCACCCCTAATCCCTACCCACCCAACTGTGTGTCCTCCTTATTGACTTTAAGCCCATCAAGTCTTGTGTGTGCTGCCCAACTACTCTTGAATCCTAGAGCCTGCCCAAGGGGGTGATTGGCCTATCAAGACTTATACTCCTAAAAAAAAGGACTGCCTGAACTGGTCATTTGCAGTAATCAGATTGCTGACTACCCTAACTGTCAGGAGAGATACTCTACCCAGTAACTGATGGAAGCAGATAAAGAGACCCACAGTCAAGCACTAGGCTGAGCTCTAGGAGTCTTGTTGAAGAAAGGAAGGAGGGAATATATGAGTCACAGAGGTCATGACAGAGACAGCTGACCTGAATTTGTGGGAGCCCATGCATTCTGGACCAACATATAGGAAGTCTGGGAGGGATTGACCTAGGCACTCTGAATGTGTGTGACAGTTGTGTAGACTGGTCTCTTTGTAAGGCTCCTAGCAATAAGATCAGAGTCTGTCTGTCCCTGGAACTTAGCTGGCTTTTGGGAACCTGTTTCCATGCTAGATTACCTTGCCCAGAATTGACACAAGAGGAGGAGCATGGTTCTTCCTCAACTTGATGTGCCAGGCTTTGTAAAAGCCCATGAAAGGCATGTCCCATGAAGGAGCATGGCGGGATGGGGGAAACAGGAGGAGAGGAGGGAGGGAAAAGTGAGGTCAGAATGTAAAATGAATTTTAAAAAGATGTCACCTAAATAAAATAAAATAAAAGATCTGGCTCTCCATCTATTGATCTAAAGTTATCAATTGCAAATTTTGTGCATGCTTTGAGGTAATATATGTAATTCCCCTGAATGTCTGGAAGATACTGCTTCCTTGTATTTATCCATAACCTATGGATCTTACTATCTTTCTACCTCTTCTTCAAGGGTGATCTTTGAGCCTTGTGAGAAAGGAATGTAATAAAGAAGTCCCATTTAAGGCTTAGCATTCCAGAGTCTCTTCTCCTTCTACATTGACCAGGCATCTTAAGACATCTATAACCACTTTTTACACTCATTTATGTTAGCACATTATCACTGCCTTACCCTGAGCTTCACTGCCACTCACCTCTCTCTAATTATGGTAGATCCTAAAATTGGCTCAGGGAGGCAACATAGAATTAAGAAGATATTTCAGTTGAGAGTCTAGCCTTTAACAGCTGAGCCATCTCTCTCTTGCATTGCTGTTGAGACTGTAAGCTGGTACAGCCCCTTTGAATGTCAGTGTGGTGATTTCTCAGAAAATTAAGAAACAACCTTCCTCAAGACCCAGTAATACCACTTATGGGTATATATCCAAAAGATGCTCAATCGTGCCACAAGGACATGTGTTCAGCTATGTTCATAGCAGCATTGTTTGTCATAGCCAGAATCTGGAATCAACCTAAATGCTCCTCGACCAAAGAATGGATAAGAAAAATGTGGTACATTTACACAATGGAGTACTACACAGCAGACAAAAATAATGACATCTTGAATTTTGCAGGCAAATGGATGGAGCTAGAAAACATCATTTTCAGTGAGGTAACCTAGACACAGAAAGACAATTATCACATATACTCACTCTTAGGTGATTTTTAAACATAAAGCAAAAAAAACCAGCCCACAAATCACAATCCCAGAGAACCTAGAGAACAATGAGGACCCTAAGAGAGACATACATATATCTAATCTACATTGGAAGTAGAAAAAGACAAGCTCTCCTGAGTAAATTGAGAGCATGGGGAACTTGGGAGAGGGAAGAAGGGGAGTGGAGGGGCAGGGAGGGGAGCAGAGAAAAATGTAGAGCTCAATAAAAATCAATAAAAAAAGAATTAAGAAGATAGAGTTAAGAATGTAGAGCACACTACATGAGATTGAGATTCTTCCATTACTTTGTGATCTGAATAAATCATTCACTGTTTCTATGCTTTAGGCTCAGCAATGAGGACTATAGAATGAACTAATGTTTGCAAAGTACTTAAAGATAAACATTTGGCACATAGTGAGTTAGTTAGTGGCATGTGAAAGCTTAAAACCTATACTGAAACACATACTCTGAAATCTACTTTCTGCTCAGACTCATCATCTGACAGAGATAGTAAATGCTCTTATATTTGAGAAAATACTAAAATAATAAAGAAACAAATTAAAAGAAAGTAAACTAACTCCTTGAGAACTAGAAATCAGAAATAAACATTTAAAAGCAGTATGTCGTCAAGCCTTTGTCAGGAATTTAAAATCGTTTTCTCTGTCCACAATACATAACTGAGGGACAAGGCACATTGTAAGTGCTCAATACAAATTCATTGAGAAAATCAAAAGAACACTGTGCTAAAATTGAATTTTCAAATTCTGATCAGGGCCAAAATGATGCTTGGTGCTCTGTACAAGTATGAGAACCTGAGTTTGATGCCTAGAATCATTAAAAAAATAAAAAGATACACACACACCTGTAATAACGACATTCTTGAGAAGCTGAGACAAGAGATTTGCCCAGGACTTTAAACCAATTAGCCTAGAGTAAGCATCACAGGGGAAAAAAGAGACACCCTGCCTGAAAAAAAGAAAAAGGAAAGCAAACTGGCTACCAAAAGTTGTCCTCTGATAAACACACACCTCTTTGGCATGCACATGCATACATGCACACACACACACACACACACACACACACAGAAGCACACATATATTATTACTAAGTATAGTAATAATAACTCTCATCATTGTATTATCAAACAAAATAAATTGGCAAAATGACTGACATTGTTTCACTAGCTAAGAAATTATCCTTAATTCAAGATAAAATATCAACACAAAATCTACGCTATATCGTCTGTATTCTGGTAATCTCTGAAATAATCCAGAAGCAGTAAAATACACTATGTTTTCATTCAAATTCTTACATTTCTGCTGCTCCATTCATTGTATCCTTGCTAGTGGTCTGTTCACTTGCAGTCTCTCTAAGGCAATGCTTCTACATAGAAGGTGTTCAAGAACTAGGTGATGAGAGATACAGACAGTAAAGCAGGGCTGTTTTCAGTTCAGACTCAAATAGAAAGCCGATTGGAACATTCTCTAGCAAGTCTTCCAGCTGAAACAGTACCAGAGAACTCATGTGATTCTGACACGTGTTCTACCTGTATTAAACTTACTGTTCAAATCAAATAACACAAAACAAATGTTGATTTGGCCACATGTTTATGTGATAAAGCTTTTATTTTCATCAAGTGTTATTTTTCTAAGTCAATAGAATGTTCCCATCTCCCTTGGTCTTATGCAAGGTCAGCTTGTTTTCTCAAAGGTGATGCAGACAACCAGAGAGGAAGCAGGGAAAGCTGTGTGGGCTGCAGTGTGCTGGCAAGGATTTAGCTCCCAGGTCTGCCAGGAAATGTTCTATGTGCTGTGTTTAGTACTTCCAAGATTTAAGTTCTCACAGCACGACCACTTTCAAGAACCCAGGGATGGAGTGAGAGAGGGTTTGCAGCCCTGGCTGTCCTGAGCCACTTCATGCTGGCTCCAGCACACCATAGCATACAGAAACATGGAGCTTCAATTTTACTTTGAAGAATTACCTTTTGTTCAGTGCATGGTGGACCTGAAAATGAAAATATCCCATATCTGTCTGAAAAAAAGACCCATGCTAAAAGCTGGGCTTGTGGTAGATTACAAATCTAATTTCAGGGAGACTGAGTCAGGATAATCACAAATTAAGGCTGTGTGGACTATGGAGTAGGCTCAAGGCCAGGCTTGGCAACTTAGTAAAAGAAAGGATGGGGGCGGGGACAGGTGTGTGTGTTTATCTCAGTGTGCTAGAGTACTTGCCTAGCATGTACATGGCCCTAGGATCAAGCTACAGCATTAGACGACTAAACAAACAGATAAGTAAGTAAGTAAATAGCTATGTCTAATCAAATAGATTCTCTCTCCATAGGCCCTGAATCTCAAGAGGAGCACAAATAAAGAAAAAATATCCAAACCCTAACAGTTCTATTAGGTCTAGCTTACTGTCTTAATGAAACATTTTCCATTTGTTTAATATACTCATGTGAAATATCTTAAATTTTGATGGTATTTTTTTTCTTAATTTTACCAGGGTCATTCTCTGATTTACCCAGGAGAGCAATGGGTTTGGTATTTATCAGTTCGTGACAAGGTATGTCTAGTCTATAAATAGCGGCTTCATAATACTCTTTTGCAAAACTCATTTTGAGGTTGATAGGGAAGGGAACTGCAGGAAAAAATTCAAAAGTAATTTATTTACAAAGGCATAGGGTGACACACCTTTCCCACCTTTTTTCATTATGCCAATTAATTATCTCTAACATTAATAGAGACTCGTTTGGGTGGTGGAGGAGCCCCGCAGAAGTTCTGCTGCTCAAAAAGAGACTAAGGCGACATGAGCGCTTTAAGGGAAAAAAGGTTCTCTGGCACAGAACAGTTCCTAAGAGGACAACCTGGGAACGATTTTGCCCTAATAACCCCTTCCAGTAGTCAGGCTGGTCTTACATTCATGTTGCTGGACCAATGTATAGAAGGCATTTTGTCATCTGCATAGTTTGCATTGGGTTTCTGCCATACCAGGCTCAGAGGGAAGCAGCAGAGTTGAGGCATGTTCACATCCCAAGGGCAAGAACTTGAACAAAACAAAACAAATAAACAAAATACCTGGCCACCCACATATCCTGCTAAACTCAATTATGATGAAATATAAAGGGAAGCATTGTGTGGAAAGCAAGCCAGCTTTCCAACAAAGGCCTTTTAGAACCATTTGCTGTTGCTGTTTTAACAAACACCAGGACCACAGATCAGAAATATGAAACATGTCCCAAATGATTACAGTCACAAAGCTCAACTCTGTGTCTCTCTTCACTGTGAAAAGAATAGCCATCCCAGCTCTAAACTGGAATGGGATAGAACACTCAAATGTCTCCACTATTTTATGAAAATACCATAAGAAATATTTTAATAACCATCAAAACATTAAATGCTAAACTTTAACTTATTCCTTAGAAAAATTAAGGCCAATTCAAGATTATTTGACAGCAAGATTTTCTAAGCTTGGATAATCCATGTGATGCTTTTAGTTTTGCCCCATCTGGGTTATTCCTGTAAGAATCAGCATTATTATTTTATAAAAACTGTAACTCTCCCATATCTTTAAAGGCACTCACTTCTTAACTCAATAAATTTCAGGAGACTTCTATCACTCTTACAAACAGAAAGTCAGCGTCATTTGCCAAAATAGAAGGCAAACTTAAAAATAAGCAAAATTACTAGATAGTGTTGGGAACTGATATCAGCTTGATGGTGCTGACTGACAATTCCAAGTCAACACTGGACTTTTCCATGGTCCAGACAGAGGTAGAAGAGTTGGGACAATTTAATGATATACTGGCAATGAACTGAGTCCTTCTTCTTGATATAATCTGAAGAGTTGAAGAGAATTTAAATAGGACTAATAACTATATTCCTCAGAGTGATTTCTGCCCATGAAACACCTAAAGCCACTCTTTTTACAACCCCCCATCCAGTGGAAAATCACACTTCTACTCATTTGCACATGGTTATGTTTCTAAGTGAGATGATAAGGTGCAATCAGCACATTGAGAACTTCCAATAATCTTGCCAGTGTCATGGACTTTGAACACTATCATTCATGTATGTCCAGGTGGTAGAGTGACGAGCAAATGTTGCCCTGACTCCAGCTATTGTCTCAGACCCATGAACTGGAAAAGGTATGTCACAGAAGATTAGCCATCCATGCACGTGGGTCTAGAGTCTGAAGTATCTCCCTCTCTCTGGTCCTGTGTTATTGGATGTGATTTCCTGGCTGCTGAAACCTGGTTTCCATGGCCACATCTTTTCAGCATGCTCTCGGGAATGTTTGTGTGAGATGCTGCACCAAGTGTTTTAATCAACCAAGTCTTCCCCCAATGAAATGAATATGATTTAGATACCTGGTCTGCAGTCTTAACCTATAGCTATGCTGAGGATCTGGTGCCTTTGATATTGCTAGGCTTATTATGTTGCACTCTAGGGAAATGTGCTCCCTTTAGAAGTAGTCAAGAAACATGTTAACAGTTGTGGAAGGTAGTCAGTGTCTTCAAGTGATATCAAGGTATGGCTAGAGTCATCATGAAAAATAGTCATTGTTGCAACAGAAATAAAAGAACAACTCTCCATAGTATCAAAGAAGTGACACAGGGCAACTAAGAAATTCCTTCATGGTAGAGATAAGGGTTTAGTTTAAATAGCTTGTGGTCATGGAGAAGCATGGATGTTCATGGGAGTGAAATGTATTTGAGAATGAGATAAATGCAGAATTACATAGCAAACAATGTTGATTCAGGGAATATAGAAATGGTATTGTCATGCAAACACATAACTGCACTGTTCTAGCCATGGTGCTCTTTGCATTAAAGCATAGTTCATTTATTTTTCCTAATTATGAAGACTTAGAAAGGAAGGTAAAGATTATTTGGTTTTGCTTTAATTAGATTTTAGGCCTTAGTGGCAAACCAATCAGATACTTAGTGTCACTGTGTTATTCAGCTTCAGGTGAGAGACACTTCCAATTTCTAGCATCTATAATTTTCCCCCAGAATTATTTGACCTCATTCTCAGGGAAATTTGAGAGAAGTCCATACTCTTGCGCTCCTGAGATGCCCAAGTCTTCTGCCTCTGAACTGTTAGGACTGATGCATCAGGAAATTATTTTTCTTCAAGATAGCTTAAAGCAATCCTTAGGTAAGTTCTGTAGGTAATTTGAGAACCATTTAAATGTCGGAACCACTAAACTTGCCCTGGGCATCTAGTATTTCTGTATCCCTACTCTATAAGCAAGGCTGCTCTTCACACTTAAATGTAGCTAGCACAGAAAGCTTTCTTAGAACATTTGCCTCATCATATTCTCTAGTTTTTCATGAACAGATTCCAAACCATGAAATTTTATGTCTCTCTAATCCATCTAAAGTCATTTCCTTTGTGTCCTGAGGAGATATAGTGGGAAATATCTCAGTATGCCTTGTATCTTCATAATTCTGTGAGCCTATGATATAATCAGAATAGAAGCCATCATTGGCAACTGTTAAGTAATATGAACCAAATATCTTAATGCATAAAGAAATATTATTATAGCCTTTCTAGTAGTCAAAGGAGGAAAAGGGACTTTATCTGGGAAAATAATTTCAGCTTCATTTTAAACCAGTATAAATCAGTTTCTCAAAGTATTACTGTAGTATAATGATCCTTAATTTACATTTAGAAAACTGTATTTAAACCTCCTCACATATGTATATGTATTTCTTATATGTAACTAAATTGCCTGGTAACAGAAGGCAAGAAGGTTGCTGGCAGTGGAGAAGAGCTCCGAGTGGGAAAATGCTGGTGTATTTCACTGCTTCTTTAATGATGAACTGTTTGTATTAGGGGTTATATGTCCATGTATTTTATATGTTCCTATGTATAGGTATATCCTGGGTATTTGCAAATAAGTTTGTGAACAAGAACAACAAAAATGGTGGCATTCCCCTTAAAGGGAGTCTCCTTGATCTGATCATTTCTCCAAAATCACAAAGGAGCAAGGTTTCAGAGACTAGCGAGAGGACTATGTTACCAAATTACCCACTCAATTATTGAAACCTTTTTAAGATGTTCAGGGCAAATAGTCACTCAACCCCCACATGAGGGCCTTGAGTCAAAGGGAATTTCTGGCATTGTCTATCGATGACTAATGCTGCAGGTTTTCGTCATGCATTTCCTGAAGAGAGCACCTTGGTTCTTCTTTGGGGAATTGCTATTCTCTATTCTCTGGTGTCTGCTGTCTTAATGGGCCCATCCGTCGAGGTGTCCCTTCTCTGTTAGTCAAGGAGCAGCCACGTGATCCCAGCTATGACAATCCAAATCTATCACCCGGGGATTTAATTCTCAGTGTTAGGAGGTAAGAGAGAAAAACAGTAGGAACTGATTTATTCCAGTGAATGTGCATTGAAGATCCTGGTGTCCCAGAAATGCTTGATTCTTCAACTTTAATTTCAGCTCTGTAAACCCCCAACACCTTCGCAAATTCAGTTTTGTCTAAAATTAGGCAAAGCCAATTTATATTAATTGCAACCAAGAAATCAAGCAAATACTCTGCTTGGTATTGTACTTATTTAACTGGGAAAATAAAGAAAGAACACCCCTGTCTTTGGTAGTATAGTCCTGTGTATACTTGAATGTTTAGCACATTTTTCATCAATCACTCTTAATTTCCTTATAGAATATTTTTAAAAAGTGAGGTTGTCTTTCCATAACTTCTTTGTGCTGTGTTTCTGTTTCCACATTCATCGCCTTCATTGTCCTCTACTGTTAGAAAGCCCTAAGACTATTTAAAATGTGGTAATAAATATTTGTCTACTTTTATACTAACACATTTTCTATAGTAGCTTGCAAACATTGTATAGAAGAAGATATAAGAGATAAAAACACACTTTCATGCATGTACACACACATACACACACACACAAGGACATTTTATAAAAAGATGGATTGTGGTGAGTGGAATTTGGAGCACTATGCCACAAGCTGAAACTTTTTGCATACCCTTTGTTTTGTTTTTAGTTCACTGTGATATCTAAAGTCTCCTTCATCTGGCCTGGCTTATATGTTAACTTCCATTGCTTACAGTATGATATTTCTGGTCCCCACTATTCATAGGCTTTCATTTTTTTTGCCATACTTTCAAAGATTCTCTAAAAATATTTCCATTTCAGGTACACCATCAGTCAATGACTTCTCTTTGAAAACCTACAGACTCATTTTGTCAAATAAATAAGGAAAAAGAAACACCTCCAGAAATCTTTCCTTTGCATGAAACAATTGCTTTCTCCATGTGTAGCTTTTTCCCTCTTGACTTTCTTTAGGATGATGTTAGGAACTTCTGCAGGATTCTACTCTTTGGGCTCTTCTTGTGATTTTGTCTTTTAGTATATAATCTCCTCCAGTTGATTGGGAAGATATAGGCCCTCAGTCAACTTACTAACTATGACAGGTCCTGAATTCAGATGGTTATCAGCAAAATTTCACACCCTTTTGCCTGTGTACTTGATTCTCTTCAAATAAGCTCCAAATGACCTACTAGACTCAATTCCCTCAACATCTACTGAGGACCTACTATGCATTGGCATCTATGTAAATAAAATGGAATTGGACAAGGACCCTGCTCTCCAGAGCAGATGGACACATAAGCAATATGGCAATGGAAAGTGATGAACATGCTAGTACAACTGAGCCAGTATAGATGGCAGTGACTCAATCGGCTTGGTCAGCATGGAATGAGAAAAGGTGTCAAGAGATGACCTTGAGATGGCTTTGGAAAGATAAATAGGGACATACCAGGCAGAGAAGGGGGCATTGCAAGCACTTAAAAGTGAATATGTCATTCCAGGTGTGAAGAGCAAGGGGAGTGATCACTCTCTCCTGTCCTCTGTAATTGCAGCCTATGATCATATTAGTCTTTTTGGCAGCCACAACAAACAGCTGGCTCACAGATAACTAAAATCACTATTTTTCTTGCACAGTTTTGCCACATCAACCCTCATCATCCATGCCTGTGAGTCATTATTCTTTATCAAGGAAATAAAAGGGAGCCCTCAGACCCTTCATGTGTCTCCTTGATCACTGGTCCTCAAATCTAGAGAACACAGTATCAGGACTGACTCACAGGTATGCAGCATGAAAGCCCTGGATCTCCAACTTTCCTTCCTTCCCTCCCTCTCCCTTTCTATCCATCCCATCTCTCCTCCTTCCCTCTCTGTGTCTCCCTCTCTGCATGCCTGTGTCTCAGTCACTCCCTTCCTCCCTCACCCCCTTATCTCTAGCACATCTGTGGAGATGGCATGCTCTTAGCTTTGCAAAAAAGTAGAATGATCTGTCGACAGTTTTCACAAAGGGTTAGATGCAGTTTTCTCCCAGCTGTGGTCCAATGTTCTCTGAAATCAAGCAAAGCAAAAGACACCAAAAATGTTTGCTAAAATCAATTTAAATCTGACTTCCGATGGAGTTGCCGCTCTCTACGTCCATGTGGGCTGCCTGCCAAGAATGTTTTTAATATAATAATCACTCATCCATACACCCATAATAATTGATATTTGCAATTTGATGATACTTCTTAACATTTTTTATTTGTTTCAAATCCCTCTACTTCCCTCCTCACCTTATTCGCCCAACAACCCACTGCGTCAGCACATTCATGGCTCTTAATGACCCTCTCAGCAGCTACTGATCAAAGTCAAATTTTAATTACGATTCTAATTTTGGAAGTTTGCTTCCTTTTAATCTGAACTTTTACAAGAGTCAAACGTGTGTTTGCAACAGCTCATAGGAAACACATCAAGCCGTAGGACTCTTTAATTGGAAGTTCAACTCGTTTGAGCTTCATGCTTCCTACCTGCTTGTGTCTACCAGGTAATTATACCTACTGACTGTAAATTACATACCTAACCACTGCAGTCCAGCCTTGGAGACAGTCAGAGGAAATGTAGGATGCAATTGTGCTGCTTTGCTTTGGAAGTTTGAGAATGGCTACCCCACCCCCAATACTAAATGCTTTGTACAGTCACACTGAATCCATTCAAGTATTCTCATAATTTTAGCAATAATCTTATGATTCCTTTAAGAGTATCTTGTTTCAGCCTTTGGGATATCCATTTCTCAACAAGCACCTCAGAAACTCCATCTTGTGCTGCAACTTTTCTTGATTCTTCCAGATAAAAATCAGCCCACTGTATTAATCTCAGAACACTTTCTGTTATCATATGTAATATCAAGTATTGATTATAACAGTATTCATTGTGTGTTATTTATATTTGTGCACAAGAAATACTGAGTTTATCCTTACCAAAATGTCTATTGTATACTTATTGGCCCCATTTCGTAGATGAAAACAAGTTAAAATGTACTCAAAGTTAAATACCTATTTACCATACCATAAAAACTGAAGGTGTAATCTATTGCAGTAAATGAAAAGAATATATTTTCTTAATGTGCTTAAAATAATCTGTTTGAGCATTGTTTTTAATAGCCAGAACCTGGAAACAACCTAAATGCCCCTCAATGGAAGAATGAATAAGAAAAATGTGGTACATTTACACAGTGGAGTACTACACAGCAGAAAAAAATAATGACATCTTGAATTTTGCAGGAAAATGGATGGAGCTAGAAAACATCATTTTGAGTGAGGTAACCCAGACCCAGAAAGATAATTATCACATGTACTCACTCATGAGTGTTTTTTTAAACATAACGCAAAGAAAGCCAGCCCAAAATCACAATCTCAGAGAACCTAGACAACAATGAGGACCCTAAGAAAAACATACATGGATCTAATCTACATGGGAAGTAGAAAAAGACAAGATCTCCTGAGTAAATTGGGAGGATGGGGACCTTCGGAGAGGGCTGAAGGGGAGTGGAGAGGCAAGGAGGGGAGCAGAGAAAAATGTAGAGCTCAATAAAAGTAAAAAAATAATCTGTTTGAATATAAGCATGTATAAAAGACTATGTCTCAAATATCTCTAAATCTCATAATGTTTGCAATGTTGTCATCTAATAAATATATTTAGGCTGGATAATTTCATCTGGAAATACACAGAAATATATTTAGTGAGTTGTTCATGAAGACAAAGAAGTGAGATTATAGAAAAATTGTTTTAGGCTTCTTAATAACTTCTTAAGAAATTAAGCACTTTAAAAAGGCAACTAAGGAGGTGTTTGTTCCAATAGCACCAGAAATATTCAAATGAAAGAGAAGTGTAGAGAGTTATATGTCAAGAGTGACAGCATATGTCAGAACACGGTTAAGGTAGTCATACTTGGAGCTACAGAGGACTTGGAGATAAAAATAATCATTCTTTCTGTCAAAGTAACTCACTATAAAGCACAGAATGCAGTGAACAACCGCCTTTGTATTCATTGTCCCCCATTGATTGTTGATACAATTATATATGGTAATGATGGAGTATTTGTTCTGGAAGTCATGAGTGAAGGAGTGTGTGTACATTTGGAGGAAGAGCAAGAGGATAACTTGAATGCCTTGTGTAACAGAGAAAGAACCCTAGATAGACTGGAAGAATCAGAGAAGTCATGGGGGAAACTATCAAAACATATTTTGAAAAGAAAAAATAAAATTTAAAAATTGGGCTGTGAATGTTTAGCTTTCTCACGGGGAGTACCAAGTGTAAATCCTTCCTTTGTAGAATCTTCAGAAAAGTCTACATTTCTCACTATGAAGAAGAAAGGAAGATGGGCACAAACAGGATACTGAACGTCAAAGAAGATCCATGTGGTGACTTACAAAATGAAAAAAAAATATGATCTGTCTATAAGACAAGAAATGTTGGGATTGTGAACCAGTAGTTCTGCTTCTCCCTCAGGGCCCCCAGGGTATCCAAGCGTGAAAATACCTTCACATCTTACCTGTGATCTTCAAAACTGTGAGAGAATAGGCTTCTGGTGGTCTAACCCACCCACTTTTCAGAGTTCTGTTACAGCAGTCCTAGGGACTCTTCTTTTCCCTAACTCAGTTCTGGCCTTTGTCAATACTCAGTGAGACAATCTTTTTCTGAACTAGACCTTAAAACAGAAAATTACACTTAAATCTGGCAGTACGACACAGGAGAAATCCCTGTAGACCACATTTAGTTTATCCTGAAACTGTAAGAAAGAAAGGAACCAGACATATTTTCTCTATTTGAACCTTTTCTGATTCCCTTTATCATAATAGCACAGCACACTTCAGGAGTTCAGGACTACAGGAGGAACTATGCAGAAACCCAGTAGTCACATTTACAGGTAGTGTGTACTACATGGGAGACATTATTTTTGCTTAACAAAGAGATAGCAAAACTATCACTATCCTCAAACTCTTAAGTATTCTCCTTTAATACACTATAAAATATAAAAAAATACACATACACTTAAAGTTAGGATGTCATCTGACACTTGGAGATTTTCTTAATGTAGCCTGGTTCAAAAACTGTTACATGAAATGCATTCAAGAGGAATAGTGTTCTGGGACTGGAGAGCTGGATCAGTGACTGAGAACACTTCAAGATCTTGCAGAAAACCCAAGTTTCGTTTACACCATCCATATGGGCACTTACAAAAGTTAATTCTAGTTCCAGAATATCCAACACCTTCTTCTGGCCTCTTTGAACACCAGACTCCCAGACACATGGACACACACACACACACACACACAGAGACACAGACACAAACAAACAAAACACTCATACACATAGAGTAAAAATAACACATAAATCTTTTAACAAGTATTACACTGATCTGCTCAATCACTATTCATTTTACTCAACAAATATTCAGATATTCATTGTGTACACATTATAAGTCATTGTATTTGGTACTTAAAAACAATTTGGTGTTCAAGATATGGTTAGGGAGAAAAAGACATGAACATTATTGCATGGGCCTCCAGGGATTTATAGACTTTGCTGATATTTAGCTAATTCAGGAATGAGCTGTAAGCCTTTCCTCTATAATTTTGGATTGCTCAGTATAGTTGAATAACATGATGTCCAACACCAGCATCTCTACACAGGTTTATTGTTCTCTATTCATCTTGTGTACACAGTTACACTAGTGAGCGATAAAACCTTTGTTTCTTGGAAGGAAATGATCCTCGAGTGAGTGGTAAAACTTTAGTGTGAGATGAAAAAGGCAGACAACTTGCCTTGTGCTTCGACATACAAGGAAGCAACTACAAGCATGAAATGTGAGAGAAAGCATGTCACCTTTACAAATACTATCATTGTGGGAACTGGAGATTTTAACAAATGCCATGATGGGCCACTAATACATGACAAAGGGTTATATCACTGAAAATTAGACACAGAACATATTTCATGAGGTTATTGGAATTTTTTTACTTTATTTCAAAGTATATGTTCATTTCTATGGACAATTTGTTGATAGGATTATTTACTTTCCTACTGTTTTATTTGTAGCTCTTTATGTATTCTAAATATTAATCCTCTACCAGAAACAACTATAATAAATAGCAGGCAAAACAGTTCAAGTTCTAGGAATTCTTTCTGAATAGGACTCCAATAGCTCAGAAATAAAAGTAAGAACTGATAAATGGGATCAAATCAAATGTAAAAGCTTCTTTACAGCAAAGACAGAAGACATCTATATAACCAGAGAAAGTCTTTAAAATTTGGCTACAGCATAATGGAAATAAGTATGGAAGTTCCTAAAAAATTTAAAAGTAGAACCTTCATATAATCCAGCATGCCTGAAAGGTCCCAAGTTTTCCTATAAAGGAGATTTTATTTTACACACCACTGTTTATCCCACAGATATTCACTGAGTGCCCATCAGTAGACAAATTGATAAATAGCACAAACACACAGATACACACACACACACACTTGCTTTCTGACCCATCTCTTCTAGAGAAGCATCTTTGCATCTTTGTCACTTCTGGTGAGACTGAGCAGTTGATTAAAAAGCCAACTTAGGAATCTCACTCGAGGCAACCAAACACGGACCTTCTATCAGCTTCATCTGTATTGATCTCTGTCCTTCATCTGACCACTGTCTCTATTTCCTAATCAACTCCACACTTAGGGGGCAATATTTTCTGTTACTTATTGGCCCCCAGGCTGTAATCCCTAGCAGTCTCTCAGAACTCTCATTAAGACTGACTATATCTCTGCCTTACTGCATCCTTCTGTCCAAGTTCTCCTCCTAAGTTCGCTTTAGGCCACCCTCAATGCTGGGACCATGCCCATCATATTATCAATAACTCTAGAGTCTTCAGTTATGAAAGAGGTATTCATTTGAAAGTGTCAGTTTTGATTCTAAAAGACAATAGAAGTGAGAAGAGGAGGCCTGATTTAGACTCATGTAGTGATGCCTAGATTAAAGATAATCTGACACTCTTTTGTCCTTTTACTCTTTTTTACAATATTGAAAAAAAAGAAAATATTGTTCTTAGAGAGATTTTGGGTTTTATTCTATTGGTCAGATGAGACAATCTCAAGCCATGATGGAGATTCTAGTTGCATATATTCATCTAGGAGACAGGTTGGCTCCTGTGAAAATTTTCCACATCCCATATTTGTCTGATCACCTCTGCATTTCAAGTGAATTAGGGGGCAGCAGCTTTATTCATGATCCAAAACACTGGGTTGTTATTCCCATCCATAACTTCATCTTTCAAGATGAGTGAGTCTTCACTGACAACATAATGATGCTTTAAACTAAATAGCTGGGTAAACCTAAATAAGCAGCGAACAGCATAAACATATTGAGTAACATGAAATAAATTCCACATCACCAGGAACCTCACTGAAATATCTTACACCCAAAACATACATGTCTGTCTGTTTGCTAATGTGAAGCTTAGAACTTTTTAAAAATATAAATGTCTTTAGAACAAACACAGTCTATTTTCCTATAACATCCACCAAAATGAAGCTGCTTCTAATATCGGTGGCTGTCTCAGTTCTCTGAATGTTTGAGTTTGAGAACTTAGTTACAGGTCCATACAGTTAGAGAACACCCTGAGATCATGGGAGGAAAATAAATATGTGTGAGCCTGTGCATGTGTACATGTGCATACACACATTCACACATGCAAAATGAATTTAAAGAAAATACATCATTGACAACATTATGTTTGTATTATTGGTCTTGAACCTCTGTTTTGGCATTCTTTTTGAACATGCAGAGACATAGAGGAGGAATATTGAGGCTCATCTATAGAATAGGAGGCAAAAACAACATAATTAGCAATTAGAGTGAGGTTTTATCTAGGCCCATGGTACTTTGATAGTCAGAATGTCTACCAAGTGGTTTAAAACATCAATTGCATGGGATGCATTGAAGTATAGTATTCACTGTCTTGCGGATTGCTTCAGAGCCTGTCTGCTAATGATGAGGTGCCTGAGGGTTAATAAAGAAGGGAGACTACAAATGCATCCATCCGCCATGTTCAGCAAAGAAACCTTAGCTCTCATCTGTAATACATATGAGTGCTCCTATCAGGAGAAAATAAAGCAGATGAGAAAACCACTGGGATATGTTAAAATAATTTTTACAAACTACTCTCTTTATAGAATACCACAGTTCATTTCTTCTGCTTGAAAGAAGCTAGGAGTAACGGTCCTTAACCTTGGTTATGCATTCGAATCATCGGGGAGATTTTCAAATGTACTTATGCCTAGGCTTGTCCCCCAGAGAGTCTACTTTATAATTTGTCTCTGGCTTCAGCATTCAAGTTGCTTAGAGCTCCCAGCTGATTCTCATGTGCAGCCAAGGTTGAGAACCTCAACCCAGGAGGAAAAGGAACAAAGTTTGAAGTAAAAAAAGATGGAGTATATTCCTGGTTCAACTCTAACTCCTTTTAACTAAGTTAATTGCATGAGCTTGGAATCTTCATTTTGTATGTGCATATATTTGGAAAACGTTTAGACCACTCAGAGTCCCTGTGACTATTATAAACCAGCTCCTGGTGACCAAAAAGGGCTACAGAGATCCAATGGCTGCCACCGGTGAGAACTGCACTCAAAAGGATATTCATAGAGCGCCCCCTTCTGTATCCACAGACACTATCCGGGAAGCTAAAAAGTCCATAAGGAAACAAATAAAAATATGCAGGAAAGAAAACTATTGCTGCCAAAGAGTGGTCTGAAAGGGTGCTATCTTGGTGGAATTCATCACTTTGGCTAATAAGGGAGCTGTTTTTAGTATTTTCAACACCTGCAAACTAGGAAATTCGATCATATTTTTCAGCGAACCTTAACAACGACCTAGCCAGCTCTTTTCTGGGGATGCCATCAATCTCTCCATATCATCTTTGCATCAATTAATGAGAGAGGGCCTAAGGAAACAAGCTTCACCGGGAGCAGAAGCCAGGAGCAAATCCAGTCCTGGGAGCCAACCCAGTCATTGGACACTGGCAAATAAGGATTGAGCCAACGACCTGACTCAGAGCCTGCGATCTCCACTGGAACCGGAGTGGAACTGAATCAGCTACCTAAGACAGAGAGAGAACAAGCTCCACCAGGAGCAGAACCAGTCCCGAGCGGATCAGGATTGAGCTAGCGACCAGATCCAGAGTCAACGATCTCCACCAGAACAGGTACAGGGGAATAACCGCCGATCAAGTGAGGCAGAGCCATAGACTACTGAGAGTTCAGACATGAATCTGGGACCTTCAAGAGAGTAGACCTAAGCCAACACCCCGGTGGGTCCGGACGAGAGTCTAGGACCTCCCAGGAACTAGGCCTGAGCCAGGACCTCTGCCACTCTGGGCGTGAGTGAACCTGGGTCCTCCGAGGGAATAGACAGGAACCAGAAATCTCTGCGGGGCCAGGCATGAGTCTGGGACCTCAGGGAGAGTAGGCCTGAGCCAGGACTTCTGTGGGTTGGGGCATTGGTCTGGGACATCAAAGGGAATAGGCAGGAACCTGGAACTTCTGCAGGTCCGAGCGTTGAATCTGGGACCTTTGAGGAAGTAAGCAGGTATCTTGTATTTACTGATTGATTCATTTATTTTTGGCTCTTAACATTTCCTTTCATTTCTCCCCTTAAAAAAACAAAGGGGTGTGACCATCTAATACTCCTTGCACAGATGTGATGAGGTGTGGCAGGTGGTGGCCGTCATCACAACCTAGCGACAGTGTGTACAGGACATCTCTTCCATTGAGTCATGAAATGTCATCACTGGGCATCGAAGTGCTTGCCATCCTTTAGACACATGTTTGATCACAGTTTTCACTCTGAACCCAAGGTTTCTGCTTTAACCAACTCTGGTGAGCCAAATTGGAATGTGGTCCATTTATCTCTAAAAGTAAGGAATACTCATAATTTCACACATCCATTCCTTGGAAAAAAAAGGGCAGTTAAAAGAAGATGCAAATATTGTGTGTTTTGGGAACAACGTCATCTGGATAAATATATTACATTTGATACAAATGATAAGTATCAGGTGTTTGCCTGCCATGAAGCACTGTGCTGTTGAACATCTGCTCATTAACCTCGACAGCACTCTTTAATACATCCTATTTGGTACATGAGAAAAATATGAAACTCATGAGCTGATACAGTTTGATCATTCCAGGAAAGAAATTGGAGGTGGAATTCCCATAACGCCAAAACTCTCTACCTATTCATACACACACACACACACACACACACACACACACACACACACACACATATTAAAAATATGCTGCAAACAAACACATGTGTACTTGTGTTCACAGTAGTACTGTTAACAAAAGCCCATAGTCACAATCTGTAAAAGCTCATATATCTATGAAAGGAAGAATAGACAAAAATGATGTAGTTTATTCATACAGTGAGTATTCAACCACATAAAATATCAAATAGATGCTTCAATTCAAACCTTAAAAATATGCTAAGAGTAAGAAGACAGATGTATATGCCAAGTATCACTGGACTCTATTTCCAAAAATACTTCTGTTCAGTAACTACATAAAAAATGAAATAGCTGAATGAGTGGCAGAGGCACTGGGAAAGAGGGAATACAGGCACAGTTGTCACAGGGTCTCCTTCAAGGAAGAATGGAAATGTTCCGGAAACAGATGGAAGTGGTAGTTCCATAACATTGTTAATGCGCTAAAAGAGAATAAACTACACATTGGAAATGGTTTGACTTGTGTTTAGCTAATATTTTCCAGAAAATACTAAGAGCATTCAAACTTAGATTTGGCAATGTCGTGACCCTAGAGATGGTCTGAGCTGTTTACTCTCAGAGGGCCAGCTGCAGTACAGAGTCCAGCTCCCATGATTTCAGATCCCCGCAGCATTCATGCTCCGTGACAATGCTTTCCCAATTGCCCCTGGCCTGTTAATGAGCACAGGAGTTCTAGAGGAGGACTACTCATGCCCAGGGAAGAACTCACCTGCTTCAAAATTCAGTAGAAATCTGAAGTCCCTTCCACCCAATCCCATTCCCTATTTTCTCTCATTTGCCAGACTCGTATTTTGCTGCCCTGCCTGCTTTATTCAGGACTAGTAAGTGTCCCCAGTAAAGCTCTGTCTTGATGCCTATATCTTAGAGAACTCAAACTGAAACATAGTTAAATAAATGTTCAAAATGCCATAACAAATGGTCAAGCCCAGGTTACATTTCCATACAACTAGTTTTCTTCAGTTGACCCTAGATAAAATTAATACAGTTTCATGCTAACTGCTATCTAAACAATGTTTTATGTCATTTCTGGTGGGGTGTGTATTGATATCACTAAAGAATTATTTGGAAGAAAATCACTTATCTTTCTCTATTTTTATTTTTAAAATGGAGGAAAGGTCACTTACATGCAACCTGAGATGCACTTCTATCAAGTGCCCATGGCTGACCTCACTAATTCAGTTCAGCTCTTCCTTACCCTAAAGCTCCAGATACTAGTCCTACTTGATTTGATTTAGACATGATTGTAAGAAACTTCACCAGTTTGAATGTGTAGGTGTCTCTCTTGTAGCTCAGTCCAGCCCCATCTGACTATATTCGCACACATTCAGAACTGCTGTGCTGTGGGGATCAGTCAGTTGGCAAAACTAGATCCCACCCCTTCCTTTCCAACAACCCTTCCACCACAGTAAGCCTAGGCCAAGACCTGAGCGATAGCATGCTCTCATTCTTCATGCGGTAATTTATTTTAAAAGGTCACAAAGAGAAGTCACATCATACAAGATACATGGAAGAGGAGAGAGAAGGGGCAGAGAAGGGAGCAGAGGGGTGAGGCAGAGACGGGGTGGCAGAGACCAGTCCCTGGGGACAAGAGTGGTGGAAGAGAAAGAGAGAGAAAAAGAGAACGAGAAGAGACAGGAGGTAACTCACCTTTTAAAAGAAAAAAAGCAAACATACACAGAAGGTGCTCTTAGTGAGCGCAGCTGAGGGCATATTCCATCAGGACCTGAAGGCCAGGCTTGTACAGATGCCTGAATGCTAACATTTCTTCCTTTTGCTTATTATAAAAAGATGAGGATTTAAGGGTAATAGGTGAGGCGGGGATAAGGACGCTGTGTTTTTGAGACTGCTTCCTGCTGACCTGGTACTGGGGGGGAGAGGGGAAGAGGAGAGTATCAATCAATCATCTTTGGGGGACCTGAGAAATCTGTGGTGCTGGCCACATCCTGTGGTATCTGAATGCTTCACTTCACCGTCCAGAGCCTATCAGGTACCACTTGGACCTGGCAAAATGCTGTTTGAGGTGGATCCAAGTGAACTCCAAGGAACTCAAAAGAACTTGGAGTTTACAAAAAGAGATAAGTTTTAGCTACATTAAACAACACCCAAAGAGAATTTAAAATCCTGAGCTGGTGGCTATAATACCTATAGTGGTATAGTGTTTAGTACTCAGCCAGAACTAGACTGATAGCTATACCACTTATTTAATTTCTCTAGAAGCTTGGTATTCTAAACCAAAGCTACCAATCCTAAATATTTGAGGCTTGTTGCTTTCTTAGTGTAAAAGAAGATAAAATGAACAGAGAGCTTATTAGGACTAAGAAGTGTACATTTAACCTTAGTAAAGATGGCTACCAGCCACATAGCTCCTTACGTCATGATTAGGTCACAAGCCAAGATGGAGAAGAGCTGTTTAAATAAAAAGAAAGGGAGAACTGGTGTGTGCTGAGCAAGAGGAAACTGACTTCTCCATCTAACCGGCACATTACAGCAAACATTTAGACAGGACATTTAGACAGTACCAAATAGGTACTGGAGCAAAGGAAAAGAAAGAAAGTGGGGAATTCTTTCTCATTTCCCCAACTATCTGGTCCAAGAACTACTGAGGCCAGGTTTGATTTGAAAGGAATCGTCAGTGGGTCTCCAAAAGACATCCCAATGGGAGCGAGGAGGCATATAGATCAGACAGTTCCCATGAGTGAGGCAGAGAAGACCCAAGGGTCTGCACTCCTAGCATCCCAGGAATTCAGGAAGGATCAGATTATGTAAAAACAGGCTGACCCGTGTGTCCTCATGTGAAGAACAGGGGCCATGGGCTCTGAGCCTGACAGAGACACAGTCACCTGATACCAAGACTTCAAGAAAAGACAGAAGGAGAGGACTGTGGTCAAGAAATGAAGCCTCACATCTAGGGGAATGATCAGAGGTGGATAGCCCCACCAGAGAGCCAACTGTCAGTATTCAGTGGAAGGCAAAGAAGCCAGTAAATGAGAGAGCAGACTTGTATTGGGTAGAAGAAAATGGATCAAAAAGCAAATTTGTTGCAGGTGGAAGAGATCAGATCAGAAAGCTATATCTAAGGGGTGTTTGGTCCAGATCTGACTGAAAGGCAGACGAGTTTAGAAGCCTTTAAACTCATCTTTATACTTGGGCCCTAAGTATATTGGAGGAATAGATGATGCCAAAGTTTCCAAGAGTGAGGCAGATTAGTGAGACCCAAGGGTCTGTAATTCCTAGGGTCCCAGGAGGGTTGGTTTTCAGAAGGCACGGGGTGCTCAGTCATTCATCAAGTACAGAGCAGGAGCCAAGGACTTCGAGCCTGAGAGAGCCATGGTTGCTGGGTACCAGGGTTTAACAAAGCCAAAAGGCAAGAAACCACACTCCAGAGCCTCATTTGTGGGAAATGGCCAGAGTTGGAGAAGAAGGGGCTCACCAATCATACTGGAGTTGGATAGAGGAGCCCAGTGATCTGTTCGTTGGAAAAGCGAAGCTGTCATATGTTGACAGGGTTCCAGGGTCCTGGTGTGACTCAGATTGCCAGAAGGCAGGAAGAAGTGCCAGGAGAACCTTTCTGGTCAAGGAAACAATTTGTAATTTATTTAAAAGCACCGTGAAGAGAAGTCATGCCATACAACAGGGCTCACATAGGAGGTTTATTGGAAGAGGAGAGAGCAAGGGCAGAGAAGGAAGCAGCGAAGAGGACAGAGAAAGGGGAGGGGTGGGGCAGAGAGGTGGTAACAAAGACTGGTCCCTGTGGACAAGACTGGTGGAAGAGAGAGAAAGAGAAGGTGGAGGGGGGTTGGCAAGGCCCACATTTTATAAGGGAATATAGCAAATGTGCACAGCAAGTGCTCTTAGTGGCTGTAGTTGAGTACGTAGCCTGTCAGGACCCCAAGGGCAGGCCAGTACAGATGCCTGAATACTCACACTTCACCTTTACTCATGGAAATCAACACTGTATACTCCACTCTTTGATCATTCCCCGTCTTCTTATAACTCTATTCTCTTCAATCGGAATCTATTGCTCACTCCTTCACAGTCCTAGAGCCTATCACTAATCTTTAGAACCTCCCCATTTATCCAAAGTAGCTTCTGTTTCTCTGGAATGCAAACTCTGTCAAACACATTGTATCTACCATAGCTTTTATAAGCAATGGCTCCTCATTCCTCCACACATCTTATGCCAGAGGAGAAGAAGGAGTCATCATTGTACATCCAGATATCTCAGATCACTGTCCAACTCCCTGAGCTTCATATTTACCTTCGTCATATCACCCTACTATTGATACTATCCTTTATATCCTGGCCCTTGGTCATAGGTCATAGGCCCTTGGTTATAGGTCTTCATTTCTTGATGACATGAATGGCAATGACATTATCAAGCCAGTATTCCTGTAATAAAAGAATCATGACAAGGACAATACTTTTAATATCCACATAAAGAGATCTTTTTGTTTTTTATATTTTTGTCAGAGGACTCTTTACCCTTTTTCATGATGCTGCCCACCCAACTTTAGCCACCCAATCCTCAGGACATTGTCATGGCCACAGTTTCCATTTCAAGCATTAATTAGCCATCAATGTCAGTGTTCTCTCTTCTTGTTTCTTTCTATACCTTTCTTATCTCCCACAGCGCTTTGCAAAGAGGTTCAAACTGCTTCACCTCTCCTCCACCGTGATGCATTGGCAAAGGCCCAACACTGAATAAATCTAATTCTCCCCTTTCTCTGTGCTCACACCAGGGTGATTGAAAGTAGCTGGAGAAAAACGTACACACATGCTTATTCATGTCACTTTGCAATCATTACCAGAGCTCTCAAGAGGGTCGTTAAAGCTACTGACAAACCCACCACAGTTCCCAATTCAGCTTTCTCTCCCATGATTCTAGGTGACAGTTTTATTCCTTCCCTTTAAACTTCCAACACCTCCTGCCTTATCTGTCCTGTCCCAGTGACATCAATTTCAAGTGCACTGAGAAATTAGAAACAGTCAGCAGAGAACTTACCCCATGCTCCCTCTGCCACATTGACTTCTTCTAATTCCTCTTCTCTACTCCTATTTACTTATGAGTGTCTCCCTTCCCATACCCCTCATATATGCAGTCACTTCTTTTCTAGTTTCTCATCCTTTCTCCTGTGTATTCTAATGCCACAGACAGCAGAGATTCATAATTATCCTTTATTATGTACTGAGTATTAGAAAAGTACATGGATGTATGAAGTCAATAGTCAATTGTTGGTTATGTAACATTATATTGACAGCTGACTCTTCTGTGATCCATTCAAGCATCATTTGGAATCTTTCCATTTTCAGACGCTGGCTTTTCTTAGAGTGAATTCACCGATAATATCTCTGTCTATCTCATATTCCCAGGAAACCTTGTACTTTCCTTTCCCAGATTACCAAGAATTAATGGTGCTTCTAGATCATCTCTAACAAGACCTTTTAACCTTGTTTTTTTCTTTTGGTGTTTGAGACAGGATTTCTCTGTGTAACAAACCTGACTGTCCTGGAACTCACTCTGTAGACCAGTCTAATCTGGAACTCACAGAGATCTGCCAGTCTCTGCCTCACAAGTGCAGATTTAATTCTGGAATTAAAGTTGTGTGCCACCCACCTGGCCTACTTGCCTCTTTTGGATAAGAATAAAGACCAAAAATCATTTCTTTCGTGCATAGCAACAAGAATCAATAGGAATAATCCTCTCTTTTCCTTTTCTCTGACAAACCTATAGCTTTCTGAAGCACACTTAACAAGAAATTACTGTGGCATAAGATTATACCAGCTAAGCAGCCAGTCATGCTAAAGGTACACAGAAAATCCAAGTCTCTAAACTACCATGTAACCAACCATAGGCAACATTTAATCTGGCACACATTATGTTCAAGCATTCAATTGGTTGTATGTAAATTACTTTAACCATCAAATAGCTTGTTACATAAACTTTCATTGGGAATATACTCCCACCAAAAAAAAAAAAAAAAAAAAAACAAAGAACAAAAACAAAACCCTATTTACCTCAGATAAGACAACCAACTGAGAACAAACTAGAATTCCACCAACATCCAAGTTAACAAGCCAATTAGTTTTCTGGGCTTACATAGCATGGGTAGGGAGTGATTTACTGGAATATGGGTGACCCTAAAACAGCCATATCACCAGGAAGTTTCACTCTAATATGTACCTTATGATCCCTCCATAGTTGCCCAGACACTGTATTCTCTGTTATGCCTCCAAGAATAGGAGACTGTAAGACCACATGCAGTTCAGAGATAATTATTATATACATCTGGCAGGAAGGAGTGGTGGAGAACACAGGTGAGACTCTCATGACCCTACTGTACCCCTTATTATATGAGGGAGCATCTGCAGGCCCAGTGTTGAGGGGTTTCAAATAGTCAAAATGCTCTGATGATGACAATCACATAATTCTGCAACACAGCCACAAAAGATTGCTGCTGTGATTACTCCAGCCTTACAAACTGGAAGCTGAGATGCCTTCCTGGTAGCAGATTCCCACATGGTGAGATCCAGCTCAGCACTTTTGACAACAGTTTCTGTTACCTTTAGCCCCAACCAAAGCAAAGAAATTCATAAACTAGTAGTATTAGGGGAGATAATTTAGAGTTTTTAACTTTTAAGATCTACTCCAATCCTTTTAATAAAAATTTTTTAAGAATACTATTGCCCCATCAATACACACTAAAAAAAATGGGAATAAATTTTATTTGTGTTGGTGGTAGTATTGCTGGAGGCCACAGAACCAAACTACATAGATCTCTAAGTGCTTCTAGCATTTTAGAGTTCAGTGGGAAACTAACACAATATATATGTTATAACTCTTTCCTGGTCCAATTAACAGATGTTTAATTGACCATCCAAATTTGTACCAAACTCTGTGTAGCAAGTGAGATCATACTGCCAAATACTGGATGTAAGTGTCTGAGTTTTAAAATACTCAAGTGCATGCCTTAAATCCAAAATTGCAAGTGTTTTATGTGTTTCTGCCCTCTTCAACTGCCACAGTTCTCTACTGGAAGAAATATCTCAGAAAAGTAGGAAGTGAATTTAACTCTGAGGTTTCTACGTCAAGGTTCTTCAGATACAAGAAGTCACAAACACGAACTTCACAGCAGTATTTTGAAGCTCCCTACTGAGGCATCTTCTGCCTTCAGCAGGAGCTTAGGGGCTCATCTGAGAACTCAGGAGGGTAGATGCAATGGCCTGTTGAACAGTGGTCTGTGGCCAGCACTGTCGTGGTGCTGCTTGGTGGTGTCCAGCAGAAGAGGAATTACTTTGAGGGGTGAACAAAGGTAGATGAGAATGTGGGGGCTGGAACGCTGCTTGCCACACTCCTTGGCTTTTGAAGGCTCAGCAGTGGAATACACCTGCGCAGCAGAAGTCACCTGTCTTCCAGCCTGCAGCTGCCATGGGAGCAGCATCTGTGCACCCAGAATTAACAGCCAAGGAGAATCCACAACAGTGCCCGCCTGATGACAGGGTGGATATGGAGAAAATGAGATCGTGTCCCTGCCTCACCATCCCCACATCTGCTGTCCAAATTCGGTAACCCCATACCGCATCCCACTGCAGGTACCTACTGACTCTCGCGACTGCTTTCAGCCTTTCCACTCCTATCCAAACTCAACCTCACAGCTAAAGTCATATTTCTAAAATGCAAATCTGATCATGTCACTTTTCTGCTAAAAAACTGTTGTTCCCCACTGCCTACAGGCTAGAGTCCAAACTCATTAAAATGGAAGTCAGTGCCCTTGAAAAGCTGGCACTGACCCACCTTCTGGCCTCATTTCTCAATGTAATATTTCCAGACCCATCATGCTCACTCCTATCTCTCTGCAAGCCTTTGCATGGGCAGCCCTCCTGTCTAGAATTCCCTGCAGTTAGCAGAAACCAAAAGTCTAAGCTCAGACAGACTTCAGCAGTGGAACATCAGTATGGCCTCACATAGTGAAGAGTCTAGAGGTTGACAAGACTCATATTTGGGCAAACCAATGTCTTCTTGGTGTTATTAAGAACTCAGTTATTTGCCATCTGCCTTTTTAGCCTTCTGTAGTATCTATTCCAGTATTTGAGAGGCTCATCTCAGAGGAAGAGGATGGATGTCAGTAGTAACTATTGGATAGAGTATGGTATATATACCATGTGAAAAAGGAAAGATGGGGGAGCAGGTTATTCTTTTTTCAGTTTTAACAATTCTAAAAGTTCTTGTCAGGTCCAACTGAAGTGTACTGATGTCTGTGGTGAACATCTCCACTGTGACAGCAAGTAAATTCTTCCTTAATTTGTATCTGATGCTTGTATAATAGTCTTCTCATTAGCACTCTGGCAACTTAAAACAGCATTCATATAGCCAATGATGTGCGGAACATTTGGTATATATTAACTATTTATCACTAATTGTAACATTAATATAGATACTGCTATCTATGTTCTATTTATGAAGAAAATGTGAATCTGGGAAATGAAATAACTTTTACAAGGCAATACAGAGTTCATATAATTCTCTAACTTCTAAATTTGTATGTCATGGAGATAAAAGTATATTCGAGAAGATCTCTCATACAGTGGTAACCAAAAAGCCACAGTGGATGGATCATAACAGTTACCACATTGACTTATACTTATGGACCTCTTTTACACATCTAAAATCCTCCTTTTAAAAATCCTGGTTGAAAGTCCCATGATGTTATGACATAAATTAGGATCTCTAGCTACAAGTCATCTGGCTTATCTCTGAGTTACTCTACTCCCTGTGGACAAATTCTGATCTCTCCATACTTCCGTTTCCCTCCATATCAAAACGGGATTAATAATAGTCCCTACACCATAGAGAGGCTCCTAGGGTTGAATACAATGTACAAAACCTAAAGAGTTATACTTGAAATAGTTAAGCACTTTAGTAGGAGACACACAGCCTAAAGATCTAATCACCAGAACTCATGGTAAAAGGAGACACATGACTTCTAAAATTTGTTTTCTTACCTCAGTATAAACACTGTGGTATTCACACATGCACGTCACAACACACACACACACATGCACACAAACACACACACACACAGGTAGGAAGGGAGGAGGAAGAGAAGAAGAATTTCCCAATAAATAATGTTGAAAATGTATTATTATTAATACACTATCCTCTCAGGATTCTTCTTGATATAAATAAGTAACTAATTAAAAATATTCATAGCCACAGATAAGCAAACTCCTTAGAATATAGAAAACTTACTTCATTCCCAGATATCCCCCCATTGCCTTCTAGCTCTAAATATAGTAATATATGAGAAGCAAAAAACCTCAAACCTAGTTATCAGGGATGATCTATCAGTGTTGTAGGCAAGACTCCATGGTGGAAGATGGAAATCACATTGTAGCAACATGAAAATTAAACACAGTCTGGTCATCATGAGGTTTGGGTCCTAGAGTAGCTTCTTACCACTATGTAAGGAACTGAGATTAAAAATTGGTATCATTCAATTTTTATGTGATGACTGAGAAACAAAGAGAAGTTGAGACTCATTTTCCCTATGGGCCCTCATCCAGCCTGTTCCTGTCCCTGGCCTTGATTTCTGACCTGCAAAATGGAGCAAGACATAATCGGCTTTCTCATTCCAAGAGTCACATAAGCTTTGGGGAAAGAAAGGCACCCACTGGAAAACAGGCAATGAAAGTGCTGATGTTGAAGGGGCTGAAACACATATGGTGGGCTGCACATTACTTTTAGGGTGTTGGAGTCCATCCAGGTGTGCAAGAAAGGCAGTAAAGAGCCACACACAAGAGAATGACAACATACCTCTGGTATAAACAGTTCCCCAATTCTGGTGATAACATTTGTAGAAAGACAAAAATAGAGAAACCAACCAGGACTGATTTTAGAAAGCTAAGCAGGAAATAAGGGGAGACCAGACTGGGGCTGTGATAGTGGGAAGGAGGAAAATGCATGAATATGAAACAGACTTAGGAGTAAAATCAATATAACATGGTGACTGACTATGTGGGATGGATGGAGAAAGCAATTGAGCATAATTCTCACTTATTTTTATCGAGCTGTGTGAACACGGTCCTGCTTTTAATATGAGAAAAGAAAGAGAAAGTTGGGGATAAAAATAATCATTCTATTCAGAAATCTGGACATGAAGTAGGAAAGACCCTTAACTGGTTACAAATTTTCATGTGAAGACACATTTTCATTGTCAGTCAGACATGTGCTTTTATGTAAATCATTATGTGGTCTAGTGCAGTGAATAAGTGTGTGAAATTAATAGCTGATGAGAAAAACTTGATGAAGCTTCTTGTCCTCATGCAGTCACAGCACGGCAAGTAGGGACAATAGTTAAGGAAAGGTTTGGGATTTAGGAAGATGGCGTTCTAGAGGGGGCAAAGTGCCTAAGTTTAAAAAAAAACAAGGGGGTAAGTCAGATGAGAACAAATATTCTTCATTCTCGTAATAAACTGATAGAATAGTAAAAAACATGGCTTACATCTTAGGCATGATAGGAAGAGACAGCATCTCTAACAGACGTGGCACACAGATAATCACAGGTCAAAATAATAGGAGGAACCAGAATGCAATCATCACTTACTGGTCAAAAGAAAAGGGAGAAAGTTAGCAGCCTGATGTGGTGAAATCATTCAGGCCACAGAGTAGCACTGTCACAGGAAACAGAGAGAAAAACAGGAGAAGAAAGAGAGGTCTAGAATCAAGCGTACTCAGGAAAAAAGATCCATGACAGGCAAAGATGCTTCTCTTATTCACTGCACCATGGTGACCATTGGGAAGAGTGTTATAGATAAGATATGCTCTCTGCATAGACAAAACGATGGAAGGAAAGGAAAGTGTGGGATAAGGGGCTGGAATAATCCAGATAGTCTGCAATAGGACTTGAAAGGAGCCACAAGTGTCCTGGGAGGTAGATACCAGATGTCCTCTGAGGCAGAGGAGAGAACACCATAGAAGGTGTGTCAGAAACCTAGAAATAGCCTCCACATTGATGTTTGGTCTCATTTTGAAACTCTTCCCTTGCAAATCAGTTCCTATCAATAATTATTTTGCTTTGAATTCTGTAGTGAGGAGGTTGTATATTAAAGAGGTGTTGGAATTCTCTGTGCTTTGAGGGAAGAAGTCTCTACAGGCCTTCACTTACAGGAAGGAAGTCAAAAACAGCAGCAACAGTGGCTTTTTCAAAGAGTGGAACACAGGGAGGCCCCTGGACTGAAAAGGACAGGTGCTGAGGGTTCATACAGAAAAGGCTGTGCAAACTCACTAACCAGAATTGGTAGGGATATAGAGAAGAGTTGAAAAATCACATTAATGATACCTAGTTCTTTTCAAAAATTGGGAAATCCTGAACACAAAGGAATAAGAGGCACTGATTGAAAAACTGCCAAGTTGGGTGCTGAACCTGGCTAAATTCTGCAGCAAGGTCACACTGCTACTTCTTCCCTTTCACTGACTGAGGCATTCCCCTGCTTCTTAAACTTCAAGTGATTCATCTGCGTGTAGGAATGACAGAAAAAGAAAAGGGCAGGAACTTGGGAGAAGGTCATATAGACATTAAGATGCTAAGGGCAAACAATTGGTGATTTAGAAGAAAACTTACAAAAGCAGATGTTTCCTACACAAATGAGCACAAGCACATGCACACACACACACACACACACACACACACACACACACTGCTGAAAACCTGACTCTAGTTATCAAGTGGAGAGTGGTTTGAACAAGAAGTGAGAGGAACTAGGGAGATCCTGAGCAAGGCTGTCAAAACCAGTGGAAGAGAGTAGAGAGCCAGAAGCAGGCCCATGGCATATATGAAAATTTGATGAGCAACTGAGTTGGTGTTGCAGATAGACAGGGGAAGATGGGCTGTTCAATAAGTGTTGCTGGGATAATTTATGATTTCTTTATTTTAAAAAAAGGAACATCACAAACCATACACAAAAATTAGAATAAAAGACAATGTTTATAAGTGTAAAAATTATTTGGAAAATAATTTTCATCTTAAGGAAGTAGTTTTTAGTAATTCATAAAGTAGGTGACCTATAGAGGAAAAGAATGATAAAACTGACTATTAAACAGTAAATATTAGTTCATCTTAATAGCCCTCAAAGAAAGAGAAAGACAGTGCAAAACTTGAGAAAGTTATATACAGAGATACCTAGATTACAGCTACCCTCATCACAATTTGGTCATTATTCTTTGGCTTTTCTTTATAGATTTATCATATGCACCTATACAGATATGTCTATAGATATCTGTCCCTACATAATGTATGATAGTTTGTTTGCTTTTAAAATATGAACAAATAGAATCACATGTTCTTTGGAGCTGTGGAAACTTGTATTATGGATTGCCATCAATTCATGTTGACTTAGCTACTTCATTTCCATAGCTGTATTTCGTTGAATAAATAGAGTACAATATGGTTGGCTATCTTCTGTTAGTCATCTTTAGAACTGCATCAAGCATCTTCATGCTGATAAACGATTGTATTGTGCACATTCTCAAAAATACATTCTGCTGCTCACAGGCAATATGAAGAGGTTCAGTGGATACCTGCCAATGTGACTTGGAAAATTTGGTAAATCTTCCATGACTTAGGTGCTATGATTCAGACAGGACAGTGAAACCTACAACGTACGTACACAGTTTTAACACAGAGATGATGGATGAAAGCAGTTCTCAGCTAATATTACAAAATCAAGGTCACAGAAACTATGGACCAAGGAAGATAATAGAAAGTTTGTTTTGTCACACTCTCAATTAATCCTGTCCTTTTCGTTCATGCTGAGGAGAAATATCCACCCTGATGCCCAAAACTGTATCTTTTATTCCAAGCCTGGGGCATGAGCAGTAAGGGGAAATCAAGGAAGGAGGAAAGAGGGAGAAATGGCTCACAAAATTACACTGCATTTTAACACAACATAAACCTCACTGAACATGTTTCCTGCCCATTAGCATCACACCCTGCTTTCCCTCTAAGTAGTCTGCCCAAGTCCCTCAGTGTATCTGGACCATGCATAAACTTCATTTTCCTATCCTCTTCTCTTCACTTTTCACAAGCTCATGCACCCACATCATTTTCCCTCGGTGAAAGCCACCGTGCTCATCTGGAAAGATATTAAGCTCTCAGTTCTGTCTGTCACTGAGAAACATTTTCAGATATTTGGTATGAAGATTGCTGAAGAAAAACAAATTGTGTTTTCTCATACCTGCCAGAACCGCTGCGAGTACACCAAATTTAATGAAAGATTGCCATCAGCTGTCTAAACGCTTAAGCTATTCAAAGGTCGGAGACTGCCTTATCCTCTGTCTCATAGGTAACACACATCACAGTCTCATACTGCATAAGGGGGGGAACGAAAAAGGGGGGACAGGAAATTGCAGAGTCATAAAGCTCCTGTCCTGGTGCTCCTTTGTCCACATTGTTGTGTTGCTTAAAATGTTAAATATTTCTATAAAGTAGAAAAATATTAACATATTGTACAGTTCAAAATATTTTCTTTGATAAAGTAGAAAATTAAATGGTAATCTTTTTCACAATTCAATATTTTATATTTATTTGTGTGTGTGTTGTGTGTGTGTGTTTTGTGTGTGTGTGTGTGTGTGTATTTGTGTGTGCACATCATGGTACACATATGGAGGTCAGACCACAACTGTTGGAAGTTGGGTCTTTCTTTCTACCATGTGGGTCCCAGTGATCAAATTCAGGTCATGAATCTTGACAGCAAGCACCTTTAGCCACTTATCCAGGTTGCTGGCCCATTTGTTATATTTCCTGAAATTTAATTATTTTTATATTATTATGAATAACAACCACAAAAGTATTAAGTAACCACTACAATTCTTTCTAGTGGGAGGTGAAATGATGAGGCATTGAAATAGTTTCAATTTATGAAGTTACAATGATACACTGCTTCAGTTTCAAACCAAATAGTTTATTTTATTATCTACTATTGAATAAGCTCCTATAAGAGCTACAAACTGTACCAGACTCCAGAAAGGAGCAGTAGATTCAAGCAGACAAAATCTGGCCACATTTGGAGTATGAATTACCTGTGAGGTTCTGAGTTAAAGATGGGCAGATAACAACAAATCACAATATACACATAGCAGCATAAGTCTCCAAATTCAGAATGCAGAACTGCTTTCAAACAGAGTGAACACTCAGAGGACCAGTGTCAGTGTTGTGAAAATGAGGCAACTCCTCTTAGAAGGATATGCATGAGTCTTCAGTTAATGCCTGGGAAAAAAGTTTTGCTTAGTGAGTTTGGCATATGGAAAATCCCTGGCTGGGAAACAGCATGGTGTGTTTCCTGGGCATAAGATAAGTCAGTAACTATCCACAAGAGTATGGAAAATCTATGCATGCCTCTGTTCACTGAAGCCAGACAACAGCCAAGATACAGAACCATCTTAAGTGACTGTCAATGTGCAAATGGCTAAAGAAAATGGCACACACTCTCACACACAAGAACATAAGAATAGTCTTCAGTTTATAAAAGATAAAAATTCTGCCATTTGTAGCAACATGGGTGAACATTAAAACATAATGCTTAGTAAAAATATTCAAATGGAAAGGCAAATACTATTTGCTGGCATTTAGGGATCACTAAGTGCTCATCCCTAAATGAAACATTTATATTATCCACTCTGTGGTCCAGGGAACATCACAGAAGATGGGATAGAAAAGCTTCAAGATGCAGTACACGAGGAGGACTGCCATGAAATACAATCTTCTAGATATGGCATGGCTGTGGACACCAGGAATACTCAGCAGCTGTGACCACCTACATAAGACTGACAGAGGGAGGAAATAGAAAGGGGACTGAGGACTAGTTGGGAACAGTAAGTGTGTCAGGAGGGTGAAAGGGGTTAAGGAAACAGATGAATAAGGTCACAGTAAGTTTGAGAAAAGCATAAAATTGCCATTTTTTAAAAAAGCAGTAAAAATGAAAAATAAAGAAAAATATCATCACATGATTTTTGTACATATTCTAAATTTTACTCCGCATGACATGAATACGATGTGAAGACAGAAAGGGAGCTATTTGGAGAAAAGAATGAGTGTGGGAAGAGAGGAGGGACAGTAATGGCAGGTAAACATGAGCCAATATGGATGCAATATAAGAAAATCAAATGAAACTTGTTGTTTAATACAACAACTGAAAATCATTTAAGAAGAAAACAGGCACAAATGGTGATTTAGAGATGGATATTTGGGGAAAGAAGATAATCAAAAAGTACCAATTTGGGGGTAATCCTGGACACCTAATGGCCAGGGTGGTGATTGTCACCAATGATAATGTGCTATATATGTGATATTTGCTACAAGAGTATGTCTTATGCATCCCCTCAATTCAAATATACTATGTGAGATGAAGGAAATTTTAAATATCTTGACTGTAACAAACATTTTGAAATGCATATCAGAATACAAGTTGTATGCCTTTAACATGCTGATATTTTGTTTGTCAATTGTATTTAAGTAAGAAAAAGAAATGAAGAAAACTAGCAGATGGAGGGTACAGTGCAGAGAAGTGAATATAGGAGGCATAATAAAAGCTGTACCTAATGACTCAGAATTAGTGGGCATGGTCAACCAATGCTGGGTTCAGCGTAAGGCCTAAGCCATGAGAGGGAACCCAAGTCTGACATTGTCAGTAACAAGGGTCTGGGCCCAGATACCTAGGGTAGAACCAAAAATAACTGGCAAAAAATTAATGAAATGATATCTAATGATATTTTTCTATACTCTATACTCATATATCATTGCCTACACAAATCATCATCATAGAGTCTTCATCCAGCAACTCATGGGGGCAGATGCAGAAACCGATACCCAAACACTAGGTGGAGCCAGGGAAACCCCTCAGAAGTGAGGGAAGAAAGAACTGTAGGAGCCAGAGGGAATGAGGACACCACAAAAACATGGCCTACAGAATCAACTAAGCAGGGCTCATAGGAGCTCACAGAGACTGAAGTGACAAACACAAACCCTGTATGGGTCTGAGCTAAGTCCTCTGCATATGCCTTATGGTGGTATAGCTTGGATTTCTTATGGGACTCCCAGCAGTAGGAGTTGGGGGTGTCTCTGAATCTTTTGCCTGTACTTGGGGCCCTTTTCTTCCTATTGGGTTGCTGTATTCAGGCTTGATATAATAATTTGTGCGTAGTCTTGGTATATCTTGTTGTGCCATGTTAGGTTGATATCCCTGGGAGGCCTTCTCTGTTCTGTAGGAAAATGGAGGAGGAGGGGATCTGGGGGAGCTGGGAGGTATGGGAGGGACTGAGAGGAGTGGATGGAGGAGGAACTGCAGTTGGGATGTTATGTATGAGAAACTTAAAAAAAAAGAACTGTAACTGAAAACCCACATTGACCAGGAAAAGGAAACCATCCCAAACCAATCCATTGTGCTCAACCAAGGAAGAAAGACCCTACTACAAAACTTATTCTTCTTGTTGCTTCATTTTGCTCTCCATACCTTCAGATTATTCAGGGTTAACTTTTCACTGTTTTCTAAATGGCCGGAATGTTTCCTCACTGAAGTCAGGCCACAGCATCTTTCACCAAGCCAAGTGATGAAGACCTAGACTCTGGGTTCCAAATGACTGCCCAAAATTTCTCCATCTCCTTCAAGGTAGCTTGGTAAGTTCAGGACACTCCAGATGTTCCCAACCACTCAGGCTGATGAATAGTCTAGCCTTGACTCCTAGTTCAGCTTTGCTTCCTGCAAGTAATTCCTAGGGCTTTCAAAACAAAGTGCCACAAACTGGGTGACATATGCAAGAGAAACATAATATCTTTCAGCTCTGGAGGACAAAGTCCAAAATCAAGATGTTGGCAAGACTGGTTGCTGGTTATGGGAAAGGTGTGGAGCATGAGGAATATATTTGTTTCCAACATCTTCTCTTGGCTTATTGGTGGCTGACTCACCCTAAGTCTCTTCCACAATCTTCATTACTTGTGAGTTGGACTCTAGTTATACTGGAGCAGGGTCTACTTATAACTTCACTTCAATATATTTCCCTTTGAAAAGACCCTGTATTCTAATAGATCACATCCTAAGACCCAGGATTTATAGCATCAACATACAAATCTTGAGGCAATGCATTAAACCTGCCATACCTTCCTCCTCTAACCCAATGCTCACACTGGGTTCTGATTCTATTTAGCACTCAGTTTCCAGGATGTTTCCAGTGTCAGGTCTTTCCTCATTTTTACACCTCTGCATGTGGAGGACCTTTGTTTCACATGCAGATCAGTGAGCTTTTATCAAAAATATCAATCTGAAAATTTGTGATCTCTGTAAATTCACCATATGCACACTTGCACAAATTTTTAAAGCAGCTTCCAGCCTCTCATGTCTGTATACAACTTTCTTACAAGTAGAAAGGCTGTGATGCCTGAGCCCTGCCCAGCTCCTTCGTGGATGGTGCTTAACTTTTCACTTTCTTCCACAGACGCTATGCATGTTCTTGTCAGACCATGTTGTGTGGTGTTGCTTTCTGTGTTAGCCTGTTGGATTCCTTCTTTTTTTTTTGACTATTTTTGTTGGAGAGCTTTGAAAAATGATGTTATCAAAGTAATGAAGAAGACAGTGTGACAGATCACATTGTTAGACTATTACTTCTTCTATACAGGAGGTGCTGAGCAGCTGTGTGGCTGAGAGGAAACAAGTATTATCCTTTGGACCCCACCACTGCAGAGTTGTCTGCCACCTGTGGCATGTGATGACACAATGTTCAGTTGGGTTGAAATAGCTGCTTAATTGCCAATTCTTCGCATTCCCTCCCCCAAAATAATACTTTGGTGCACAAATTTCAAATGTGCATTTCAGTAAATAACAGACCATTGGCATTGCTCTTGAATAAAGGCATCCTCTGGTCCAATGTACTATATGAAAGCTAAATTCTAAATGTCCATTTTGAAGAAGACAGTAAGTCAACATATAAAAGGTTTTGAAGTATCTAACAGCAAAGCTTTTAAAAATATTTCCAACCTTTTTTCTATCTTAGTTCAGAACCTCTGTACTTAAACACATGTCAATATTCATATTATATATGTGTGTGTTTCTAAAATGTATATATACATATACTTACACATTTCATTAAACATGCGATATACACATTCAGACAAACAATTGACAATTTATATATCACATATTGAAAGATAAATGATAAGTAGATACACACATTTTTCATAAATGATATATGATGCTACATTTAACTAGGCGTTTTATTCCAAAACACTTCCTTTCCATGAACCCTACTTTAGAAAAAACAAACTCAGTAGCCTTTAATGAATCTTAGTGTCTTTAATTCTAAATGCTTATTTATATTTCTTTTAATTTCTATATTCTTGCATTTTCTCCTCCATTCACATTATTGCATAGTAATATAAAGCTTCTTTCAAAACAAAATAGAGATGTAATAGCAGCAAGAATGCTGAATCTTTGACGGGATAACAAAACTCATGAATGTTTTTAGAGGTGAAATTGTTAGCACTGAAAGGAACAGTTTTCCTATATAGATTGTAAGTAGGGGAAAACTCTAAGTTCCATCTCTGATTGACAAAGATTTTGCAGTTGATAACCATGATGGTATTTTGTGTCATTGTGGCTAGCTCTAGCTCAATCAAACACTAATCTGGGTGATGCTATCAAAGTATTTTGAAGATGGGCTGAAAATCCCTGATCAGTTGATTTTGAATGGACAAATTTGTTTTTGGTAATTTCATTGTGACTGAATCAATCTGTTGAAAGGCCTTGAGAGCTGCTGAGGCTTCCCTGATAGCAGGGAATTTCCACCAATTGACAGTAGCTTCCACTCAAGTCTACAAATTTCAACATACCCTTCCTGATGACCTGCCCTGGGGAGATGGGCAGAGTTAAACCACATGAATTCATCTGAAATGAGATAATCGATGTAGGAGGGTCTTCTGTATTTGTGTTACTTTCATTGGTGAATAAAGAAAACTGCCTTGGCCTTTTGATAGGGCAGAAATCAAGTAGGCGGGGTAGACAGAACAGAATGCTGGGAGAGAGAGAGAGCAGTGTGGCAGACACCATGTTTCTCCTGCCCAAGACAGACGCTGGTTAGAAGCTTTCCTGGTAAGCCACGACCTCGTGGTGAACACAGACTAATAGAAATGGGTTAGATCAAGAGTGAGAGTTGGCCAAGAAGAGGCTAGATATAATAGGCCAGGCAGTAATTTAATTAATACAATTCCATGTGATTATTTCAGGGATAAGCTAGCCAGGCATCGGGAGCCAGGCGGCGGGACACAGCCAAGGGTGGCTGGGACGACAAGCAGCCTTCTCCTCCTACTACAATTAATCAGTAGAGTCCTAACCAAGGCAATAGCACATGTAAGTAGGCTTCTTCAGTGTTTCTAGATAGTTTCATAATAATTCACCAAGGCTGTATTTTTTATGATAAACAAAAAGAATTCTATTATCCCCTATCATTACATACAATGAAAGAAAAATATAAAAGTACTGTAAACACAAGCCTTGGCCAATTATTGGGGAAAATACATGGAGCAGGACCTGTAAACAAAATAGTTTCAAGGGTAATAATACAGTGTCATTCTTATAGAAGTATAGAATTTTGGAACAAAAAAAGATTCCTTTGAATCTTATAAATACAGTCCAACAATTTTGCAAATGAGGAGTTTGATTTTCTTGGAATGATTTTATCACACTCTAAAATGTAAGTATATCATAAAGGAAAGTGCAGCGTTCCAACGGGACTGTGTTGGTAAGGATCAAGAAAGTATAAATTTCCTGGAGTGTCTAGGTGATAGATGGAACACTGGGTCATTTGCATTCCCAACAAAACCTACCCCACTCTCCATGATAGGTCAAGTGATTATGACGAAGTGAGAGAATGCTATGGGAGAACAGAGGATGTGCCTGTGTGGGAGCATAGAGTGAATATAAATAAACACTACCTGTTCCACAGGAGAGAAATGAGGAAAATAATTCACAGTTGAGTTCTACTATATGCCGCCTCACTGATATAGAGAGATAATGAAGTAAGGTATATATCTCATCTCATTTAATCTTTAAAGCCCTGGGAGACAGGTTTTGTTACAAGAAACTCACAGAGATGAATAATTGGGTCAATAACTAGTTAGGCAAGGAAACAGAATTTGAATCTAGAGCTATCTCCAAGGTTGATGTCGTCGTTCACTACATAAACATTTCCACTGTGTTTATTTCATCACTATGCTGTATAAACTCTTTTATATATAATTGGGTTAGAGATGGTAAACAACCAGACATGTGTCTGATGAAATGGTCAAAAAATGGGACACATAGAAAACAGTTTTTTCTAGGTAAAAGTAGAAGAGAAGCCAGGTCAATATGCAGTCACACTGGGTCCTTCTAATGCTCTAACCAATATTCTACCAGTGTTATTTTCTTCTCAACTTGTCACAAGCTAACATCATCTGGGAAGAGGGACCCACAACTGAGAAAATACCCCATGCGATTGGCCTATAGATAAGTTGGAGGGGTCATTTCCTTAGCTAGTGATGTATGAGCGCACCACCCACTATTGGCAGCACAAGTCCTAGGCAGCCAGGCCTGAGTTGTTTGTAAAAATAAAAAGCAAGTTGAGCAAGCAGAGGGAAGCAAGCCACTCAGCAGCACTTTTCCATGACCTCTGCTTCAATCCCTGCTTACAGGTTCAAGCCCTGACTTCCCTTTGTGATGACTATAAAGTACACAACAAAAAGAATCCCCCTGCCAAGTTATTTTTAGTGACAATCTTTATCACAGCAGTAGAAAAACTAAGACAATACCCCAAAAGTAGACCTTATTCAGACCCACCTGAGGTAGACCAAACCCTTGCTATTAATGAGAACTTTTGAACACCATGTTTGCATCCGTTTTAGCAGGAAAATGTAGAGTCTTTGGAATCAGGCTGATAGACAGATCCACATATATACTAGTCATCTGGAAATCTCATGCTCTAGGTAGCTTGATCCAGAAAGAGAAACTAGAATGGGTCTAGTCATGCATGAGCAATACCTACTTTCCATCTTTGTGAACAGAGAAGGTCTTGCTTCTATAAAGAAGGAGTCTTGGAGAGAAGTTTAACATGACCTTCTTCCAGGAAATGTAGTGGAACACCCATCCCCACCTCTCATTACCAAACTAATCATAAAATGTCATTGCAAGGTGGATTTGGTCTAATATCTTGCATCCATATCATTCAGAATGTAGCTAATTCTCTGAATGAAGTTTGGGTAAGAGTTGGAGATTTAAATTTTTCTTGAGAATGCCTTTACCCCTGTTTTCATGGAGCAGTTCTTTCATATCACTGCCTTTTGGAAAGTTGGATTTTGTGTAATATTTTGCATCCGTATTAGTTAGAATATGGCTATCACCCAGGATGAAGTTTAGGAAAGGGTGGGGGAATCAAATTTTCTTAAGAATCCTTCTGCACCTGCTTTCATGAGGTGGTTTTTCCATACCATTGTCTCTTTGTGGGGACAGAGGGCTGCTGAGCTTCTCCCTACAAAAAAGCTCCAAACAATATCAACAAAGTTAATTAACACTGAGGACAAATACTAAAAGCACTTCTGGATGTTGTTCTTAGGTTTACCTGGAGCATCTTGAATTTAGTTTTTCTGCTTTTCCAGCTTTTTACATATGTTCCATAATCACTGGATTCTGAAAGAAAGCAATGCAGATACAAAGACATCTTTGATAAATGTCTTTCTGCTCCTAATTCATGTGTTTGGGATGATTTCATGCTATTTCTTCTCCTTGAGTATTCAAAACTTTTTGCTCATACATTGATTATCGATACACAAGCCACCATTCTTCCAAGACTGAAGCTAGAGTTGACATATCATAAACATAAAACTCTTGACAGAACTTCCATAATTGACAAGTCAAGAGACAAAGAGAAACAATGTGGACGTTACTGACTCTGGGCCTTGATGATGGCGCCACATGGAGTCAAGACTCAGAGTCTTATCATTGACACTTTCTGAGATGAGTGAGAGAGAGAGAGACCAAAAGGGGGAAATACGTGAAGAAAGATGGAAGGAATAGAATATAGGGAATTGAATGAGAAGGAGAAAGGTGAAGAAAAGGGTGAGAAGTGGGGAGGAAAGAAGAATTAAAATCAGGGAATCTATTCCTTTTTACACCTAGTAGGAACAGCTTAAAGACATGAGTCTAAAATTGTTTATTTCTTGTGTTCCGGTGGAGGTCAGTCCCTGACTTGCATTTGCAAAACCTATTCTGAAGTCTCCAATGAAATCACAAAAGAGCAACAACAATAAGGATACTGCTATGTATCCTAATGGTTAAAAAGTCATACTGATATTCTGCTCGTTTTGAAATGAGCTATAAATGGAAATTAAAAAAATAATCCTTTCCTTATAACCTAATTGCTATTTTAGCTAATCCTATAAGGTCAAATTCAAATGCAGAAGTTCATTTCCTCAGTCTCAAACTGACTAGCTCTGCATAGCACCAGTGAAATTAAACACCCCCAATCCTAAGAGCAGAACAAAGCTACACAATAAAAAGAAATGATTATTGTTCTCCATGTTTCTTGCTGTCTCAAGGATGTCAGTTCCTTCTAAAGGAACCAAGGTAGGTGGAAGAAAGGGCCAATGCTACCCCCAGAGAACACGAGATTGTCCTCTCAATTTTATAAGTGAGAGACAGCATCGTTGTATTATATTCTGAACATGCATTGATTACTCTCAGGCTAAACTAAATCAGTATAGTACTTTGTTTTCTGTTTAAGAAAATGAAGGATTTTCTTCCATCAGCAATTGTGTTAACTTCTGGGGAACAGGTCCATCAGGTCCACTTTATTATGTGAATCTATGCATTCATAATTTCTATCATCCACAACAATTAGAAGTGGGCTCCAAAGCAAAGCTACAGGTCAGTCAATTAAACCTTCAGGTAAAGGAACAGCAAAGGTCTCGTGGTTGAAACACATTTGAAATGGTATAAGAATTAGTGAGTGTTTATCAGCATCCTCATATTTCTACAGCTGCTCGCCTCTGGAAGGGCTGCCCTTTTTGGACAAAGTTGTCAACTCATTCTGAGAGGCACTGGTCTCCTCCCTCCCCATTTTCTATCACCATGTGGCTCCACTTTGTATCTGAACTGGTCTTTTACAAAGTATTCAAGTAACACGATGAAAGATCTTGTGCTAGTGTTAAAGTACAGTGAGAGAAGAGTCATTGTGCAGCTGAGTACAGAGGGTAGAGAGCAAAGAGAAGGCAGGAGAGTCTGGCTGGGGCGTGGCTTTTCATCATTACTCTGAAGAACCTCAGTTGCTGATTTCACTCAATGGACAAAAGAAAACCATTCACACATTTATGTTTATGAGTAATATAACTGAACCAAGTCTTTTTTTTAAGCCATTTGAATGTGTCTTCCTAAGTAATTTAAAGCACATGTGATTTGGAGGAAAAGAAGATCAATCCATAGACATACATGCAAATGGTAAAACACTTTATTCTAGAAGAATGTCCCAATCCCAAAATCTGAACCAATATCTTTACCCAAAAAGACCACTGAACTCTGTCTATTGAAAGTCAGCGTTTGTATTGTTAGAAATAGACCCAGCAGGGCTGGCAAGATGCCTCAGCAGGTAAAAAGCATTTGCTACATGAGCCTGATGACCTGGGTTCAATTCCTAGAACCCAAATAAAGGCAGAAAGAGAAAACTGACTCCCGAAGGTTTTCCTCTGACATCTATGTATGAACCCACATGCACACACTTCATATAAACACATATATCATATTAATACACACATACACAGGGAGAGATGGAATTTAAAATATAGGTAATCTGGATAAGTACAAAATCAGAATCATATCCAGGCAATTTTTAAAGAACAGTAAATATAGGTCATTCCCGAATTCCCTGACTCGGTCACACACTATGCTTTAATGACTTACAGTATGCTAGCCTAGTTGTGACTCCTGAGGTGGCAGTAGCTGAGATGGGCTTTAAAAATAGGTTTCCTTTAATTGAATTCAAAATCAATTAAAATCCCATTAGAAATATAATTGTTGTGATATAAATCACAAAGTGATATCTTTAAAATAAATGGGGGCCTTCTTGCATTATTAATTCTCTGGATCACACAGGCTGTATCATGCTTTTCTCTTCTCACCTGCCCCGATTTAAACTGAGGCTCCTGTGACAGAAGAAAGAATATTTGCAAAAGCATGTCAGAGGCAAATGTAGACACCAAGAAAGTACACCAGCCACCACTGAATATTTTCTAAGAGAGTGAAAGCTTGCAGACATTCCCTGGCAACTGAGGACACTTTCCAAGCATCCATGGGAAAACTAGAGCACAGTAAGCAAGTCGGGTGGTGGAGAATACGGTCAACTTCTAGGCCCTGGAGCATCCTAGGAGGATAGCCACTGGGAATGCTTAAGAAGCATTACCTGTATTAGATTAATTGGGGTAGAATGACCCACATTAACTGTTGATAGCACCAACCGTCTGGCTGGAGTTTTAGGCTGAAGAAAAAGGAGAATGTGCATTGAGAACCAGAACCCCCTGTCCTTTGCTTCTGGACAGCAGCTGCAATGTGAGCAGCTGCCTCAACTTCCTCCTGCCGTGCCTTCCCGGTCATTATCAACTGTCCTCTTCAACAGTGGGCCGAAACAACCTTCTTTCCTCATATTATTCTTTGGTTAGCTGGTTAGCTTTGTTCTTTTTGTTTTGTTTTGTTTTTGTTGCCAAGTATCTCGGCTTATCAAAAATCAAGTAACTAATATGCCAAGTGAGGCCTCTCACACACTTCTGTTCAGTCATTATCAAAGGCCCAACTCCAAAGTCACTAGTTTGAGGTGGAACATAGTGGTGCATTTGAGATTCAGAGATGCAGATGTCTTAGTTCAAAGCTAGTGTGATCTACCAAAGGGAGTTCCAGGACATCCAGGGCAGCACAGAGAAACCTTGTCTTGTGGGGTGGGGGGGGTCTATGTTTTGAAAAGCCATCCCTGCTTCTACCGCTGCAGTCTCTCACTGACTCTTCAGAACAAATAGAGAGTGATCCTTTGGTCTTCATCACCTCAAAACTGTCCTAAATGTAAACACTCTCCTTGTTCACAAAGTGCAGTCCTCACAGCGTCACCTACAATCTTCTGAGAACTGTGGACTCTCAGGTCACACCCAGACGAATTGAACACAGTATAGCAAGATGACCAAATGCTTTGTACAACATCAGTTTGAGGAGCAGTGAACGCTGTCTTCTTACTTAAGTGAGCTCCTGGCAAAAAGTCTCAACACATGTTCACTTTTAAAATAAACAGGTGACTTTAAAAATTTGAGATATTAACAAAATAACACATACGTCCAGTAAGCTTTTCTGTCAGGAGGAAGCCTTAGCTCGTAAATGGTCAGGCTTAAATGAAATAGTCACATATAAACCACACATCCAAGGCAATCACATTTAGGTACTTAGAGTGAGTTGCATATAGCTGGCTTATAAATGTTAGTTAATCTCAACATTATCTGCAGTGGTAAGCCAATTGGTTTCTTGACCCTTATGGACATGATTCCCATTCTTTGGATGATAACCTGTTTTACTGTGGGGCAAGAAAATGAAACAATACTGCAGATCCATTATGACCAGCAGGGAAGTATAATGGGGACAGTAGGTGTTTTCTCATGTAGCAGAAGGAGGGTGAGCTTTAATGATTAGAGTCACTGTATAGAACAGTTTGGAAGTAGCCACTGAGTGCTTGGGGAAGCTCAGAGCCCACGAAGGGCATATGTTCTATTTGGCAGAGTGTTGCGAGAATGAAATGGTTTTTGTTGTTTTGTTTTAGTTTTGCATTTCTTTCAGTCAAAGGAAATTCAAATTTTCTTCCATTTCTTTGTCAATCTTGCGTTTTGGAAATCTCTTCAAAAGAAGGCACACGAAAAGAAGCCAAAGGAAACACTGTGTTCAGAAAAGTAGACACTTCCAGTTTTTGAGCTGGCACTTGAAGTCAGGCTCTACAGAAAGATGAAGTGTGGTGTTTAATTGTCCTTTTATCAGATGGTAGCTGATGGTGGGGGGAATGAGGAGCTTCCCTTCAGCAGCCTATTGACTCTTTCAACCTTGCCTCTTGAAATCTCTCCTACCATAGGCGCTGATACTGCAGGTTTTATATTTATAATGATTAATTAATTCGCACTAAGCAAGGTTCTTGACTGCAAGATTAAAATCCACTTTAGAAACCCTAAATGACAGCTTGCCTAAAATAATTAGCCCCCATACTGATCGAATTGAAGTGTTCTTCTTCAACTTTACACAGGAAATTTTCCACAATTTAATGACAGATATTTTGGATTGTTCTAGACTTTAATAATAATGAGAAGAGGTTGATAAAACAATGGTTTAGATGGGGAGGGGAAAGCCCAAACAAAGATCATTTTATAAGGAAGTAGCATTTAAGTGTGCCTAGAACTAAAATTATTTCACATAGGCCAGGCTCAATTACATCCTTTGTAGTTGAGCTGTGCACTTACACATGGAGCTGGCTGTGCACTTACACATGGAGCTGGCTGCGGCTGGATCGGGGAGGAGACTCTTGGAATGCCATCACTGCCCTTTGGAAATATTAAAGACACCAGTGAAATATTATGTAATTGTGGCTTCTGAATGTCAGAAGTTTAACATTTCTTTGAAACTCCTTGACTCATGCTGTCAAATTTAACTATTATCTGGTTTATTGTGGGACTTAAAAGTCTCTAAATTTAAGAGTTCTGACATAAGGTCCGTGTGACAAGTAAATAGGGAAGGCAAATGTACACGCTGCAGTCTCCGGGCTTTGCCTAAGCGTTTCAGCATAGAAGTCAAGAAGTTACCTTACAACAGGAAGCTCTCCAGCAAAGCAAACTCAATATAGTGCATGTCAGATGACAGTTTCTCTGCAAAGTGACAGCTTTAGTGATAAAAGGCTTTGATGACTTACCCAAAACCCTCATTTCCCTTCTCTTTATTTAGTATTTTCTACCTATCTTGCAAATGAATTCTCAACATTTCCCTCTATTTCTCATGAACTCTAACTATCTTCCTTTTTTAATTTGCTTATGGAAAGGGGAAACTATGGAAGTTCATGTTTTAGGTGAAAAAAATTATTTCTCTTAAGGGTAAAAGTTGGGCTATTCTTTGCTTTGTAGATTTAACCAGGGAAGTCCAAAATTTCACTGACAAGATTAACTCATAAAAATCTTTGATCATATTTCCCTTTCTGCTATGCTGTGACAACTTTGCTCTGGCTACTGTCTTCAATGATTTCCACAGCTGGAAAAAATCAGACAATCTGGCCAGACAGTCCCCAAAAGCTCTGTGATCAAATATGGCAGCCACTTGTCTCCTGTTGACTTATCAACATTTGAGGGGCCAAGGAGAAGAGAAGACTCAATGTACAAAGGCACTAGCCACCAGTCCCTGCGTGCACATGATGGAAGGACAGACATGATTCCTGTAAGTTGCCCTCCGACTTCCACATGTGTGTGGCAATACATGCACACATGTATACACACACACAAGAACAACAACAAATAAATAAATAAATAAGTAGTTTAAAATATTTTTTTAAAAATTGAGAAAATTCATTAGAGCAAAATGAGATGTGCTGTGAAAGAAAGGTACTAAGTGTAAGGGAAAGAACATAAAATAAACCATTAGTGATTTTCATACAGAGTTTATATTTAAGTGCAGTGAAAATGATGGGGTCTATGGGGTTATATAAAATATATTGCTAAAATTAATTTCTTACTTTTTTACTTTAGAAATGTGACTTCTAGAAAATTTAAGTCACATACCAACTAAAATATTGAACCCTCACCATGTGTTCATTAGGCAGTGTTGTACTGCAGAGAACTTCATAACAGTCATCCTTTATCTCTGGAACACACATTTAAACATATCTAGGTGGAGCTGGAACTGAGTGCATCACCGGCCCTATAACTTAATGCTATTTCCACCCTAAGCACACATCAAATGCTGATCATGAAGTATGACAAAACTAACAGATTTATTTCCTTTGTTTACAATTTCACTGCCAGAAGTGTTGTTCTTACTACAGATAGTAACAACCTCAGTTTACACACATATATTTTTATTTCCCCATAAACTTGAAAATTTTAACCACTTTACTTAAAATGGGTAAGTTATGGCTTTTCTGGTATTATTCTTACTGAGACAACCACTAGTCTTATATTTTGGAGGTATAAACTATGATACTAAACTAGTTTGTCTGATAATAAAGTGATAACTAACTAACGAATGGGAAGGCAGCATATACATATGAATACTCTAAACAAAGGATTGATCTGTATCCCATGATGGATACAGCAATATAGCACAAGTTCCATATTGTTACTTGAAATAACATACAATATAAAATGTAGAAGCTTTATTTTCAAATTGCCCAATTTAGGTTTTCATAATGATTCTAACTACTAATAATTAAAACAATGTAAGGGAAGTAGACTGCTGCGCATTTAGCAGCTCACAAAATATCTATCAGTGTGTTCTTACTAAAGAGGGTGAGCATTGGAATCTGAGAAGGATAAGTCTAGGTCATCTCCTTGGAACTTTCTTCAAAGTAAAAATCGATACTTACCTTTCACAGTTATTGTAAGCAACAAATAAATACATTGTGTAGAGTAAAGAGCCAAAGTACTATCTGGTCATTTGTAAGGGATAGAGCATCTGTCTACACAGGTAAGATCTCTGCCTCTGTCCTCATCCCTGATGCATGGTGTGGCCCATTTAACCTCCATGCCTTTCTGTTTTTCCTCCATGAAGTGGATTTCAATATCTGACTTTCTCGTGTGTGGTGATGACATGTGGTCCTCAACAAATGGAAGACAACATTAACAGATCCTTACTAAGTGCTTGTGATAGTTACTTTTTTCTCCCTCCCATATACTGCTCACCAGGTGCCAGAGGTGTTTTTGGAAAATTTCAGAGAAACTGCACTATTGGATTCTCCCGACAACAGAAGTAATATAACAGAAGGTTTGTAGAGAGGTCACCAGTCTCTGAACAAAACGTCTTCCTACCTGTGTCACCTCACACACCACAACAGTTTTCTGGCCTGAAAAGAATTTGTCACATGGACTTTCTCTGCAAAGATATAAACAAATGTTTACTCACAGGTAGAGCACCAATAACAGACCAAAGGAATCATTCTACTTCGGCCTTACTGGTGAATAATGAGTTTATTGAACTTGCTTGCAGAATGGGGGGGGTACTTACATGAGAAGGAGTGACGCCAAGGTGGCCACATCACCAGAAAATCTCACTCCAGCATGGATAAGGACTCCCTGTTACTGTATAGATGGAGTCTCTTCTTCAGTTAACCCTCACCTCCTGTATACTCTGCAACTTCCTTAGACTGTGTACAGTTGAGGCAGAAATACACATAACCAATAAGGAGGTATAGGTGGGAGGCAGAATTACATATAACCAATACGGGGGTGTAGGTGGGAGCAGCTGACACCTCAGGTGAGGCTCTAAAGAACCTCTCTGTTCTACCTTCTCTTTCTCTAAGGGAATAGTAGCCAGTACAAACTTGAGGGTTTCTTGTCTGTAGTGGCAGTTCCTCTGGTGAAGTTGGCAATAGTTGTTATGCTTACAGGAAAGCATGCCATAACAGAAACCAAACTCTGTGTTTATTAGCCCCATTTGTGGATGGAGAAGCTGAGCATCGGAGAGACACTCCGCCCAAAGTCACACAGAGCAAGACAGATCTGAAAGTCAAATCAACTTTTAGAGTCATTAGCCTATTCCACAGTTCTATTACCTTCATCTCCTCCTTTCTATTATTCCCTTCCTTCTTGCCTCCCAGGTATTGTTTAAATTCTCTCTTGTTTCCCCCACTTTCAACACTTCAGCTTTTATATGTAAATAATAATATTTCCCAACAATGTCCCATGTAATGTATTGATGAACTGTTTCTGTTTAGCTGTTCTGTTTGCAGAGTTGCTATTTAAGCTTCTTATCCCCTGCTATCTCTGTGATAGTTCCATTTGGACCAAGTTGAATATCAAGGTCCATTGTAGTCCCCTTGGGGATGCTCCTGCTCTGATGCAATGATCACTAAGTTGTTGGCACGGAGAAGGTGCTGTCAGTGAAAAGCGTCACAATCACCTTTCTCCTAGACCCCAGGTAGTGTCACTATAAATTGCAGCATTGAGTATCAAGTATCAGCTGGGATATGAGCAATTCTAACACTCTACATATGGCAAAGATGGACATTCTGTTCTAGAGAAAGTATTAACTTTATTTTGATCCTCACATAGCTTTCCATCCATAAGTCTAGATCCAATCCAATGTACTTTGTACCATGCCATCCTGTATCCCAAATGTATTTGTCTTTAATAAAAGTTAAAACTCCACTATTAAATTTAAAGTCCCATTTTAGAAAAAACTAATTTCAAGGGCAGCAAATCAGGATTTATCTCTGTCTCTTGATGCTATTTGAGATTGCACCCATGTTCTCATGTTCAAGTTCTACATGGTTCAAAACTTAATTGCTGAGAACAACTTGCCTTTTTTCCTCGACACTTGAACTTTCAAAATTCAATGGAAAAAAGACTTAGCTTCAGAGCTACAAACACAGTACATCTACTATTGTGAAACTCAAACTAACAAAAGCCATCATCTCAGTTCTCGGCCTGCTCAGATGTTATAACAAAATTCCATGCATGTACTGGGACACTTAAAAGCAACAAATTTGTTGCTCTTTTTCCAGAGGCTAGAAAGTGCAGGATAAATAATCAAGAAGACAGACAGAGTCATTATCTGGCAAGAGCTCTTTTCCTGATTCAAACACAGTCATCTTAGAGTTCTCCACGGCCCCTTTATTTCCAAGGCTCTGAGTCCTAACACTATCAGCCAGGGTATTAGTATTCAGCATATACATCTTGGAGAAGGCACAAACATTGGTCCGTGTATGTGTCAAACTATTTGGCTTATTCTGCCATATGTGCCTACTGCTAAAATTTAAGCCCTAGATGCCTGTCAGAGGTATTATCATTATATTTCAGAACTAGAATCTTATCGTTTTAAGAATCACTCTGGGAAAGCCAGCAAAGCTCATTGAAACTCAAAGTATTGCAGACTCAAGCTTACCAATCATTTTTCATGTACCTACATCATAGGTTTTCAAACTCTGGTCCATAAATTCTAGTTTCATTGATCCTCAGTAACAGTGAATCCTTGGGAAACACCAAAGAAGGGCTATCATTGCAAACAAGAAGCTGTCTCAAGTAAAGTTTCTCCATATGAACAAATATTCAGACTCCCGCTCTTAGCAACTACTTTTACCATAAACTATATGAGTCCCACTTCACCATTGTTTGTCACATCTCTAGTCAATTATTGCTGTCATGTCCATGAAATAATGTCAGTTAAATGGCCACTTACTGCTTACATTTACAGTGTGCCATTGAAAAAGAAACAGCAACTTTTGTGACCTTGACAAGAATATAATATGTTTGTAGGAATTATGCTCATTTCTAGCGGTCACCATCCACGCCTGAATCCTCTCTAACCTTAAAGAGCAGTTAGAGTCCTTCTGGTTCACCTTTCAGGGGAGCTTTAGCCTTGTTCCTAGAAGAATTGCACATGTTTTCCTAGTGCACAAGCTTGTGAATGATGAAAAAGGAGCCATGAACATTGTGATCTTTCATGAGTAACAGTAGAGCAATGAGCGCATCTGCATCCAGCAGGATTTGGATATACTGATTGCAAACACCAGATAATCGGAGATGACTTTAAATAGCTAGCTAGACGCAGTACATAGATTTCAAACATACCCTGTGCTTCTATGCAATGGGTAGTATACTGAGTTAAATAACAAAAACGTTGGCTGTTAGTAACATTTCTGCAATTCATTTTCATTTAGCAAATCTTTAAGAATGACACTAGATAGCCTTCAAAGAAGATACAATAGGTTTTGAAAACTTGTGTTGACTATCATTTTGGATCAAGCTAGAGCCATAAATTCAATTTGAATTATAACTTTGTGCCTGTCTACAGCTTCTACCTCTCACATCAATCAAACTTTGGTGCAAGGATGCAGATTTAATAGAAACGTGGGCTAGATGTCTCAGAAATGAATACTATGCATTGCAGGAGATGTATTCCTTCCATAAACTAGAATCATTTAATTGAAACATAGATAATAGATGGTAGAGATAGACGGATGGGTAGATAGGTAAATGATAGAGATAGATAGATAGATAGATAGATAGATAGATAGATAGATAGATAGATAGATAGATAGATAGAAGAATAAGATATAGACATTTCTCCTATTACTCCAGGTCTAGAAGATCGGGTTTGAGGTGCCTCTTTTGAGAGAAATCATCCTTGGAAGTCTATTGGCCTCCTCTTCATGGTGAAAGCCTCCTCCATGTTATCGGCCTTCTGCCTCCCTCCTTTAAAATGGCCACTGTTATTTTTAGAGGTAGGGAAGCATTCAACATGCCTTGTTTGTGGTTTTCATAACTCACATTGGTGACTGTAATCATGTATGAGAAGCTACTCCCCCACACACCATTCCCACAACCACAAGAAACAAGATGTGCAGCCAAGTCTAAAGGCAGGGCATCTATCATCCCAGAATTGTGAGCTCTGGGCTGAGGTCCTATCAGGGTCTCTACAGTGGAGTCACCACACTGTTTTACACAGAGTGAGACATCCGCTCACCAGGGACTATTCATACAGACTTTGAAATCAAGTTATTAGAGCCCCAAATTTCCCAGAATCCTCTTACAAATCCAGAAAGTTGTCAGGAAGTAGAACTATCACATGTGGGTAATTTCTCTTCTCCCTGTCTATCACACAAAACCACAGAGTTTGATAAGCAGATGCTCACCTCCTGAACCAGTGAACCTGAACCTGGCTAGGAGAAGCTCCCATTAAATGGCAGATAACTCACAGGTTTTCTTTTTTCTTTTTTTTTTTTTTGAGTACCCAATGGGTTCAAGTCCTAACTGTGTCACTGTCAGCTGTGTGACCTTGGAAATTTTCTAAACCCTTCCATACCTCCTTCTTCTGAGTCTAAAAGGTAGGGATAATAAAGTGTCAGTAGGAACTCTGCCTTAAAGCTACTTTCAGAACCACAATATTTAGACAGAAATCACTAATAAACATGCTGTGGCTTTTCTCTATGAAAGCTCACTGTGGTCTCAGAGTGCTAATTATTCCTAATCTACAGATAAGGAAACTGAGGAACGGAGAAGAAATGAAATGTATCTAGGGTAATCAAACTAACACGAGAACAGTGAACAGAGATTCCAGAACCACAGCCCCCACGCTTTCCCTCTGTGTTGAAAAATGTTCAGAACTGTAAGCTTCCTACCAAAAGACTGATATAGTATTTCCCATTTGAGCCTTCTGCATGATTATCTCTGATTTTTCTCTAGATCAGGAACAGCAAACAAGCTCCACACATCAGAGCTTCTAGCATAGGAACCTTCTGCACAGGAACCCCCCACTCTCAAAAAAAATGTGTTACCAACTTTTTAAAAACTACTGCTTAATTTCTTCCAAAACATCTCTGTGTATACTCTCTGGGTTTTCCCCCTGCGTTGTCCTTTTCTTTTCTTTTTTTTTTTTTCTTTTCGTTTCTTTTCTCTTTTCTTTTCTTTTCTTTTCTTTTCTCTCTAATATACTCAGGGTTTAACACCACCTTCACCTCCCACTTCACTGAGGCTGGGCCTCTTGCTCTTAATGCCACCTTTAGACAGCATTGCTTCAACTGAGTGAGCAGTTACTAGAATTCTGAAGCATAAAACTTGAGTAGCCCGCCCCCTAGTGGGAATGTACGGAATAGCCTAAAATTGCCTGGTGACAAATGAACAGCTCTGACAAAACCTACCTGCTCTTTTTGAAAACTATTACAAAATGAAGCAATAGGCACATGGGGAGTGAGAGTAACAAGAGTGAGGTGGGCTTTCTTTGTTCCCTAGAAGCTTAGATGAATCGAATATCAAGAGTGGGGCAGAGAGGTGAGAAAAATGCAGATTTACAAGACAGGCGTTTGTATGCTCAAAGTCCAGGCAAATAAGCAGGTGGTATGTGGGAGGAGGTAGGAAATAAGGAAAGTCCATGGGAACCGGAGTGCAGAAACATGAAAGAATTGGGGTAGGTCAGCACACGGGTCTACAAACAGTGAGGATAAGTTAAAGCAGAATGATAATTATATTTTATTGGACCCTTCCAATCAATACCAAAACACGCTAGGATAAAAGCTAGAAATCATCTGACTGTGATGATCGTCTTGTTG
>PVIU01010102.1:0-72097 GCA_004026605.1 Ondatra zibethicus
TTCTCTTTGCCTGTTTAGCCAGGAATGGGGAGCACTGTGAGCCCCTGGTGTAAGCAAACATGGATGTTTTAGATCTTGAGTGCAGGCGGCAATGGGACAGGAAGAGCTTGGGAACACTGTAAGCACAGGACAGTTTCCAGGCTTCACGGCACTAATCCCTGGATTTCCTGCACTATGGTGAAGTGAGGACTTTGCCTTCCCTCCTATCTCTGCTTTTGTTTGTGAATTCCCCTGCTGTAGGTCCCCTAATGCTCCTGAGTGCCCCTCACATTCCTTATAGTAGACAACAAAGGCAAATAACTGATAATGTATCTTCGTCCAAGTAAAAATCAACCTCAAATACAACCCCTATCCAACAACTGGTTAACTCAACTCCCCTTTACCTTCTTACTGCGAAAATGCCAGTTGGGCCTAGCCAAGCCTGGTAGTATAGACTGTAATCCCAGCTACTGAGAGGGCTGAAGCAGAAAGATCATGATTTCAAGGACCACCTGGGCTAAAAAGCAGGCTCATGACTGCCTGGTCAACTTAAAAAAGAGCCTTTCTCATTATTAAAAAAAAAAAAAAACACAAAGGGAAGGGCAGGGGAATGTAGCTGGGTACAGCATACTTGAGGCTCTGAGTTAATAAAAAATAACAAGAAAATATAGGGGAGAAACTGAAGGGATCCCCGCCATACACAAGCTAGTGTGGAGTTACCAAATTCAGACCTATGGAAACACAGATGGAAACAGAAAGGGATCCTATCCACTGCCCGAGAGAATTAGTAATCAACATTTTGCCCTTAGCCTGAATGGGCTGACTCACTACTGGACTAAAGGAGAGGGAAAAGTGGGTCAGAAGTTAACTGACTGAGACATGACTGAAGAGGAGACTAGAAGACAAGGCTCAGCGCCTTTACTGAGACATGACTAAAGAGAAGACAAACCAGGAAAACACCAAAGCTGTCACAGAATACAGGAGGCGGGATTTACAAACTCACCTGTCCTGGCACGGATTCACTCATGAAACACACATGTGAGGTCCTACTGAAATGCTGAGAGCTTTAATAAAGAAAAGCTGTGACCCTCATGGATTTCACATACCAAATTCTGGAGGAAATCCCTGCAGATTCGCAATTTCTCTAGGTGTGAAATATCGCAGTTTGAGCGTTGACAAGTTAGCTATCTTTTCTTCTGGGGGCAAATTATTAAGAGATTTGAAGACATCCTCAATCTGTTAAAAAAAATTCACGAGAAATTAAAAAATACTGTATGACCAGACTTACCATTTCCAGTTGTGAGGCAGCTGGAGGTCAGTGGACAAGCAATCTGCCATGTCACACAGAGCAGAATGTACAAGTGAATATCTCTGTGAACAGCTGTATCACTGCTTCAATAATGGCAATAGACTTGGAAAAGCAAAGGCTCTACTGAACTGATCAGGAACCTAAGACACATCAGCAAATATAAAAATTAGAAAATTAAAAAAACACACAGGAAACTGAGTCAACTACCAAAGTCAATTTCATAATGCTAACAAGAAAATCAGTAAGTAAAAGAATCACACCACAGAAAATAAAATGTGTGTATCAGTAACTCCATAGCCATTCAGCTGAACATTTCAAATATTTTAATATTCTTAAATTAAATATTAAAGATAATATTACTGAATAGAAAATTTAAATTTAAAAACATACATGGTACCTGAACATCCTCTGCGGTCTGTAACACTGAGCCTGTCCCTTCAATGTAGCTTCCATACCTGAAAAATTCAATGAATAATACATGACACCTGATGTATTTTAATGCCAAATCTCTGTGTGTGTGTGTGTGTGTTTGTATTCGTGTGAGTCTGTGTGACTGTTGATGTGTATATAGGTATGCATGTACATGCATGCGTGTGAAGGCCCGAGGACAACACTGGATGTCAGGCCTCAAGCACAGCGCAGTGCTTTTGCAGACAGCTCTCTCAATGGTATCAAGCAAACACACCAAATAAGTTCAGCTGGCCATCCAGCAAGGCCCAGGGATCTGCTAGTCTCACTTTCCAGAGCTGAGTTCACAGATGCATGCCACCACGCCTAGCTATATTTCACATGTGTTCTGGGCTTCTAATTCTGGTCCTTATGCTTATTAAAACAGTGTACTAGCCCGAGATCACTTTCTAAAAAGTATTTTTACATGATAAAATATTTCTTGAATGACATAAATTTATATTCTTCTAAAACATCTTAGATAGTATCATACAAATATGCTTTTTAATTTAAAATAAAACAAAAGAGAATTCTATTTAAACTTCTCTGAAAATTAAACGTGGCAGTTGAGTTGTATAAACACCACTGAACAATGTATTAGCATTTTTGTATCAATTGTCATATCTACAATGTTCCTTGTTAGAAAGTACACACTATATTACAAAGGTCCCTACCACATTAAACCAAATGTATAGGTGAAAATATATTGCTATTATTTTTATAATGCCTGAATTATAATTTCTTCTCAGCATCCAAAATCTTTGGTTTCCTAATACCACAAGAACCTGAGTTTAACTCTCATTAACCCATTTTTCTCTTGTTAGCATCTTCATTTAAGAATTAGTTTAAAATTGTACAAGAAGTATAAAATATTTCAGAAATGAAAGGTATAGTATTATTTTTCTGTTGTTGACAAGTTGGCTTTCCATCATGAGCACTCTCTTTTCACAATAAGGACAATTTAAACTATAAACTAGAAGTGTACATCAGGGAAAATAACTGCTTCCCACTGTCTTCTCATATGTGCTGCACATTTAGACGTGTGTGCACCCGCCATCTTAGCAGAAGATGCAGAGGCCTCACAGTGAGGCTTCCTTTATGTCATCTTTATTATAAAAGAGCACCAAGGTTGCTTTTTATTACAAACTGGTAAGTACTATTTTATGAGAGTCCTAACCAGAACCTATTGGACTTGGTAATAGACAACGGTTGAGTGGGGTCTTTTTAAAGTAATAAATCCCTCCTCCTGGAAGCACAGCAGCAGATCATAAAATCAGCCTGAGTCTATGTGGCTACAGGACAGCAGTGCCTTTCCCCAGCCTCACAACTAGCAGGCAAGAAGACGGTCAGCATTGTCACATCACAGTGAGCGAAGCTGAGGGGTGTGCACAAAACAGAGACAGCATTTTTAACTTTTTTTCCTAATCAATTTCCCCCATCACCTTGTTTTTTAAAAATTGTCAAAAAAATGTCGTAAGTCAAGAAACAATGCAAAATAAAACACTAAATGATCAACCATAGGAAACGAACAAAACAAATTATAATCCTCTTTTACCATGAACATCAAAGGTATTTTTATATTATCATGGCAATAATATTCAAAGAAGATTATGAGTGACTTTCCTCTAAGCCAGCAGGCACCATTCTGGAAATTCATCTCTGCCCTCTCACGAAAAGAGTGCCCCCGCTAGACCTGTTGACTGTTTTTGTCTCTCATAGAAGGGTGGGGAGGGTTACAGATGTCACCTGAGTATCCATTGCTCCCTACCACTGTGCTGTGCAACTGTGCCTTCATTGCCGATGGCGTCGGGGAGGGCTAGAGTATATAGCCAGGGAAGACTAGATAAAGGACCCTCCATCTGTGCAAATACAGGCAAGCCATGATCCTTACTGTGTAAAGGCTTCCAGGTGCAGCCTGCTGGGAGTTAAGAGTATCCCTTTAGGTAACCCCTCACCTGTGCTCTGGAAAGAAGCCCAATAAACTCATTGGTTCTCAAGAGTGAACTTTGGTGGAATCATGCTTCAGTTTGTGGCTGGGGCATTAGTAGTAGGGGTATCATTGCCATGGTGAGAAGTTTTTTTATGTTCATCCCAGGAAGCAATATTAATAACAACACCTTTGGAAGGCCATATAGTATGTTGATACCACAGGTTGGTAAAAGACACTAGATGGCCAAGAGACAGATGGAGTAGGGAGTTTTATAATGTTAGTAACTTTTGAATTTTGGAACATGAGAATTCATTATCTATTTAAAAATCTAAGTAAATTTTAAATTGTAACTGGATGATTCAATTTTATTTCCTTAAGCTAAAATAATATTTCTTTCAATATAGTGATAGACATCACTCTTGAGGTTTGATGTGTCTCAGAGAAAGAAATGTAAAATTACCAGTTCACAAACTACAGAAATCATGCTAAGACAAGTACTGAAGCTATACAAAGGTCATTCACAAATGGCCTTGTCTTCCACGAACACTCTGTGGGTGGCGCACAGAATGTTCTGCACCAGGAATGTTCACTCGTGCTTTACTGGCAATTAGGAAAAAAGTCAGTCTAAGAGAAACATTTTATCAAACACTTCTTGCTCTGAGAACTAAAAGACGAGCTATGAAACATGATTATTTTAGATATAACACAGAGGGAATCACTTTCAAACTTACCCTTTGGTAAAGCACATGGACCTTCTGGAAGTGGGCTTAACGATATCTAACAGGAGAGCATATCGCAGCAATAACTTTGGTGGCAACAAGTACTGACTTGGGTCATCATCTTCAAGAAACTCTTTCAGCATCTGCACAGAAAGGTCACTGTCCTGCTGGTGCTTCCTGTCAATTTCTTCTGCAGTTTCAAGCTTAAAAAGAATGGTATCTTTTCCTGAACACTGTGTGCTGCTGCTATCAAAGCAGGTGCTTGGCTCAGGACTTTCCTCTCGTAGCTTATTTTCTGCAACTACTGAATAGTTTTGTGGCTGTATAGTTGCAATTTTAGGAAACTCCATCAGTATCTGGCATTGAATTTAAAAATACAAACTGTCAAAGGTTTTATTTAAAATAAGAGATAAATCAATAATATTAACTGAACACGTGGAAACCATTTTAGCCTTTATACGGTTGACATTAAACAGATAAACATAATGGTCTGCTTGTATTTACATGAGCTGTTGTCAGAAGTTATTAGTCATACAGCCATACAACCATACGGAAAGTGAGCTGTAGAGGATTTGTTTCACGGAATTCCTGTTTGGTGTGCTTATTTATGGAAAAGCTCACAAAATACAAACACAGCAGCACAAGGGGGAAAGAAGTTTAAAAAGCAATGTTGACATTGGAAAATGTGCAGAGAACTAAAGATTACCAAACTCCTTCATTAAAAAGGAAATGCTGCAACATCCTCAATTATAAAACAAAACTCACAGTGCTTTTCACTGAGACTATTCATGTCCCATGGGGGTGTGTGGGCAGTATGGATGATTTGATTTTGAAACTCATAATCTCATATAAGCTTTTATTTTACAACTGAGAAAAATACTCAAGGAATTTCTAATGATTAAGTCTTCCTTAATACACTTTTCACGTTGTTTCTGAAACCGTCCAGACAGAAAGAACAGCTGTCACAGGAGAGTCAAAATGATGACTAGTCTTCACTAGCAGACCAACTGGCTTTGAGCTGTACTGGGGACGGTTACATGGAGCAAAGTTCTTTGAGCCACTGAAACTCTGTTATCTTTCCTCATTTCTTATGAAAACATAAAATTACCAAGAATCTCAACTTAGCAGTTGAGAATTTGATGTTAGCTTATACTAATGATTACTACATTTTAACCAATTAACATAAATAAAATTGGCATCAGGGAAAGTATAATAAATATGTTTAAACAGGCCATTTTAAAGACAAAAAAAACAGTATATTTTAATCAGAAGCAATCAAGGGCTTTAAGTGGAAGAGAAACTGACAAATGCAAAAGTCAGTGGTCCTGAAAGTTATGGGGGAGACAAGGATAGCAATGCTAATGATAATTCCAAACTTACAAAACCTTTGCGAGCTTTAGCTCTATTTAGCTTAGTGAAAAGTAAACCAAAGAGAGATAAAAGTAAACACCAGGAGAAGCAGAGGCCTGGAAGCAGATATAAAGATGACCTGTATTATAAACTCTATAGGCAGAGAAGCTCTAAGTAGGTACTGAGAAGAAACTGGCAGACTGAGATTCATTCACAAGTAAAAAGTAATAGCAGCAGCAGCAACAATACCTGACCAGGGATCTGAAAAGGTAAAGGCTCTGACTGAAGCTTTGCAATGAGAAAATATCGTAGCCTCGAGTTTGGAATACCAAGCTGCAAGCAAAACAGAAAGGCTAGTTACCATATGAAATTAGGGAGATTTATAGCAACTTCAGCATAAAGATGCAGACAGATATGCACTTCATTTCTGCCAGAGCAAATATGGCTACTGAGTTTTGGAAGACTTCTTCACAGAAGACTCTAAGCCAGTTACATTGCTGCTCTGTATCTTTCAGTGAATGATATTTATCCCAGACAAATGCATTCATAGGTCATAATTCACAAGTAAGAAGAAATATAGACATTCTGTATTTGTTATTGATAATATAATAGTAGTAAAATAGTAGTACATTAAATTCAAATATAGATATTTTTGCTAAATTCTTACTTTTACTTTTAAAGAGGAGGATTTACTATACTCTAGAAGAGGCAATGATCAGAAATAAAGTTAAAGAGACCAGTTACACTGCAAGTTATGACAACTTATATATTAAATTTTTAAACTAGATTTTCTTTTCATCTAAGCACAAAGAACTATATAATATAGCTAATGATGATAAGAAACTAAAAGGAATAGCAAACACAGCAACACTTACAACATCAATCTTTCAAATAGCAAGTGCTTTGATTTCTTACATGAAATGAAAACAGTGCTTGCAATCTAATGTCATATAACAACAACAGGAATTATAAATATTATGTTCACTTTGCTTTCAATCTTGGACTAATTTGAGCATTACTGCACACAAGACACCTAATTCAAACATGTAAAACTCCATTTATTTTCAAAATCTACAATTGTTTATTTTCTAAAAAGAAAAATGCATGAGATTTAATGAAATTTTATGTGCAGGTAAATCAACAAGCATGAACTGTGTTCTTCAGAAAGTAATAGCCATGTCTGAGTCAATTTAGCACTTATATGAAATATTAATAATAGATCTATTATTAATTTTATTATTAATAAATAAAATTAATCTATTATTAATAATAGATCTATTATTATTGTTTATTACATCAAATTTCCCGGGGTGGGGAAGTCCTTAAATGATCACTCATCTAAGGGTTTGCAATTTTGATACCTACAGAGGAAGGAGATAACAGAAACTCTTGATGCTGAAAACCACAGGCTTCCATCGTTTGTATCAGCAGTTCTCTGGAAAGAGAAAAGGTGTCAAAGAGAAAAGACCCAGCCCTTGCTTAGACATGGCATCCTTATATAACAACATACACAACACTTCATCAGCAGGAAAAACCCAACTCTACTAAAGCCATTTAGAGACAAGTTTACCAAGTCATTACCTGAAAAATTGCATTTTGTTTTTAACTTATTTCTCAATATGGTAAATATTTTTAATCTTCTCTCATATATTATACCCTGACCACAGTTCTCCCACTCTCTTCTCCCCAAGTCTAGCACATGTGCAAGACAAATATATGCTTTACCTTGTAGATGATACTTCAAAACCTTTAACATTTTCTAGAAGAATATACTTGGGTAATTTTTGCAATCTACAAGCCAAAACAAACAGAAATACAAATATTTCATTACAAAGAAGTAAAAAGAAAATCACAACTTGTAAGAAATGGAGGCTTAAGTAACTTTCTACATTTAAAAAAAGAATTTTAAATCCTATTTTATTCATTTTCCCCAAGACATTGTATATTTGAAAAAGTTCACACTTGAAGAGTTAACTTCCATTGAAGCATAGCTCATAATCTGGCTTTCACGGGCTTCTGCATGACTCAAAGGGCTGCCATTCAGCCTGGATGGCAGCGTTCACCAGCACTGGCAACATCTGCATGACTAGAATGAATGAGCAGCAGCAACAAAGTTTAGCTGGCTCCTGACAGTTCTGTCACTCACTGTGGAGGCAAGCATGAAATTCTGAAACATTTGCTGTCATTTTATTAACTGTGGCAGAAGAAGGGGGCATGTGGCAACTGCTAATTTCTACAGAATGCATTACATTCTTCTATACTCACAGTTTTAAATTTAAGGTAAGTTTGCAAAAATCTAAATTACCTTGGGAGAATATCTAGAATGTACAAGAAGCTATTTGTCCTTGGATCATTCATATCCCCCTGTAGGCCAATTCTAAAAAAGCAAAGAAAACACAAAAAACGTTTATCAAAAATTTTACATAATGATACCAAGAAGACTTAATAAGTTAAGAGAATTCAAATAAGTTGATCTTTACCATAAGGAACAAAACCGAAAAGAAAAGAAAACAAGTTGGTTGGGTAGGTGGTGATCCCAGTAGATGACACTGGTGATAACCACCATTTAAGCAGACTAGACAAGAAGGAACACTGAGATAATCTTGTCCGGTGTAAATAGACCCTTGATCTCAGGGTTTAGACAACCTAGGGTCAGCACATGGAATCAGGCAGCACTGGGCTAGCAAACACACTGGACAAAGTTCACAGCATGGCCAAGGTTCAAGTAGAAAGGAACATTAAGACGGGGTCTGGAAAACAGGACCAGAGGGTCAAGGTTTCCACTTTGGTGCTTAGTAGCCTCATGGTCCAAAGCTACGTGACATCTCTATCAATCTATCAGTGGGTCTGAGGATCAAAGGCTGGAGATTAAACTGGTCTTAAACAGATTCCTCAGAAATCTTCAGTTTTATATTCTTTCCCTTTCCAAACAGAGTTCAGATATCAACTATGGAATCAGGGCTGCATCAGCAGCTGGAGTTAGGCTAACCTAACTTAAGATGGCAGGAGGGAAGACCCTGGGCCACTGCAGCAGTACATGTCCTCGGGCTGACTTCTGCTCTGTGCACACTAGGCCACACTCTCCCACGTGCTTAAAGCCACCTTCCCATGGAGTGTCCTCTGCCTTCTCCGATAAACTCCCACCCCGCTTTCCTCACAGCTCGAATTGAAACTCTGGAAGAATTCCCCTCTCTGGGCATGACACATGCCACTTTCTCTTCAGTGCTCTCGTGGCCTTGCAGGGTTCTTACAGTACCAAATGTCACTGTTATGTAACAGTAATTTATGAGCCATTCCTTTCAATTATAAACTCCAAAGACCAGGAACTACAGCATCGGACACACTACATGGCATCCAGGCACAGGAACCCTCAGGGAGTCAAGCTTAGTCAAGTTCAAAGATGTTATACAGCGCAAGATTATTCATCTAAATCAAAATATTTATTACATATAACACTTCAGCCAGTCATATTAATACAAAATATATCAATGATTAAGAAATAATGGTTCTGACCTTTGTCTAACTGTATAGTCATGGGAAAGTTAAACTTTCTATGCCTCAGTTTTTCACCTACAAAATAATAGTAACATTAAGACTCTATTAATGTGGCTACTTAAAAATAATATATCTTATTAGAGAAAATAAACTTGGTTTAAGACACAATTCCTTGAATACATTGTTAGCAATTACTAAATAAATCTGAAATTAGAAATTATAATGTGGCTATGAAAAATCTGAATTATCATGTTAATTTTGAGAAATACACAATTTGCAAATATATGCTAAACTGGTTTTCAATTTTTTACATAAGTAATTTACAAATGAAATATTTCTGAGGAAAATTCAGTTTCACTGATAAGAATTGGCTCTGAATGCTCAACAGTTTATAGTAATTAAGGTAATTTGAAACAAAAATAAATGTACCTTAGATATACCTATAACACAGTATTAAACATTTACTACTGAACAAATTATTTTGCTCTTCTGACTGTAACTGTCAGTTCCAATGCTTGATGCTGGATTATAACATGAGTGCAGGAAAGGATACATTTACAAAGTACTTTAAGCTGTGAATGTGCAGCTATGGTCTTCAAAGCTCTTCATGCCTCCCGTCTTTCTTCTGTCTCTCCCCTTTCTTTCCCCATTTGTAGTGAGGGATGTATGTGTGTGTCATGATTTGAACACAGGGCCTCATGCATGCTAGGCAAGTATTTGCCACTGAGCTATATCCTCAACCCATAGAAACTCTTCCTTAACAGAAAATATTTATTATACATACCTTGTGAATGGCTGACATGGGGGGCTCATTAAAATCATATTGAAAGACAGCTTGTCAAACTCTTCCAGTGAAATACCCTAAGGAATGAACATTTGGAAGAAAGAAAACACGCACAGAATGAAGAGAGGAAATACTTAACAATTAGAACTAAGGAGTCAGACATCGCAGGCTTACCTACCACCGTGCTTCACACCCATTTCCCAAAGCAATTTTGTCAGGAAAACAGTGGCTTCCTCCACAACACCTGCCCCTTTAGGAGGTCTCAGGTGTAACACTGCTGATTTTGGCCTTGACCAAGTAGAACTTTATTTTGTAAGTAACCATATTTGGCAAAGGTCTGGGGAATCTTTAAGCACCTATCTATCAATGTGCTTCTCTGTTTCACAAGTGTGATGTAATGAATAGCCAGAACCGTCAGCTTAGTACTATGTCAGTTTAGCAGAGTAATAGTAGTAGGACAAAATTAATTAAAATGACCCGTAATTGGTTCCATTTACACATGCATATAAACACACACACACACATATATGTATACGACAATGAGAAACACATGCCAGTGTCTCAGTTGCCAATTCTCATTAAGCACTCTTGGCCAGAAATACAAAAAGAATAGCCCAGTATCACAACCTCCCTAATTATTATAACAAATCTCTAACAAGCATAAGTATTTTGATAAAGTGGGAAAGTTTATGCTCTGAATTCTATGAAGGGTGAGTGAAACTGGGAACATGTCAGCTGTAGCCACTGAATTAAAAGTTAGTGACATGTATAAGGCCAGGAAATAACATATGAATCTTGAGAAGTGCTCATATATTTAAATTTTATTACAAGAGATTAAAATGTTCAGTAAAAAAACCAAATTTTATGAATACTCTCAGACACAGTTTTCCTCTTTTCCAGAAGGATCTCATTAATTCTAACAAGAGAATCCTTACTTTTGACACTGGTGCATTTCTAAGAGAAAGCCCACTTTGGGTCCACTGTGAGCATCCTTCAGATAAGTTTTGATCAACTTGTTTATGTTTTATTTGTAACTATGGAGTCTGTACTCGTAAGACAATGGTTTTCCTATCTTGTAGCATAGAACTGATAAACAGTGAAAACTTATGGCTGGCTATTTCTTATCCTGTCCTGCCCTGTGAAAGTATTTTATGCATCAATTACCATTTAATCATTTATCTACTGTCAGCTTTGAACACCCTTTCATCCTTTATCAGCATTTTCATGGTATTTCTCTGCTCACTTTATATGTACAATATGTTCATTTAGCAATTTTTATATATCAATCCACTACTATTTCTGAGTAGCATTTACATGACAGGCATTGTTCTATACAACAATGAACAAGCCCAATAAGGTGTCTGCTCATGACATTTACATACTAGTCATTAGTAATTTCTCACTTGCTAGCTAAGTACTTTGGTTTTATCTACAGCTCTTTGATTAAGGAATTCCGCCACTGGTTATGAACCTGTGTATTATCTCAGCCCGACCATGGATGATAACGAAGACTTTTCTGGCAGGCTTTGTGGGAAAAATTCCCTTCCTCAAGACAGGCCTCGTGCACAGCCAAGACCGTATGGCAGTGTCTGAAGGGAGCTGCTGTCATGCTCTTGCTGCTGTGGACAATCATGCTCGTGCACTCTAGCTACCGTCCCCAGTCCACAGCGTTCACCGTCCTAAATGACTTCCTCTCTCCATCTGACAATGCCTGTCAGAAGTCACCTGCTAGTGTCTGCCAGAGAGAGGAGGAGGAGACCAGAAGAATTTCATCCCCCACCCCTCTCTCTCTGTACCAAGCACTCTTTCACTTCTTGGCCTCCCACTCACCCTGTCCTCATATTTGGAGCATAGACACAGCCCCCACCTTGTGCTGATCCATGGAGACACAAGGTAAATCAGGGTTTTCTCTTAAGTTAGATTCTGGCTGATACTTTATGACCTCACCTGCATATGTTAACTGAAAAAGTCAAACCCATAGAGGCAAAGAGTAAACTGGTTGAAAAATAGTGGTCGAAGAGCACCAAGCCACTGGAGTGGGTTTGGGCGATCTATTGTATGGCATAGCGATGGGCTTTGTCCCTGCCCAGAAGGCTCACACAAAGTAAGAATGTAGGGGGAAGAATATGCCAATTTGCTCAGCGTAACCATTTCTTAGCATACGTATGCGAGTACATATAAACTATATTCCATACAAATATATATAAAATTACTATTTCTTGCCTGCACTATAAAACAAAAAGATAGTCTTTTTTTCCCTCACAAACACACAGATTAATGAACTGACTCTCCTTTAAGTGAGTTAGAATTGCTTACCCCAGCCCCTTTTCTTGTTTCCAAAAATTGTATAGACTGTGCATATATAATGATTTACCATATCTATTAAAACTAGCAAGGAAATATAATTAAAGTTTGAATTCCTTAAGCTTCTATTAGTATATATCTGGAGATCTCAATAGGTCCAAAGACACATAGTTTCTCATCATTTCTCTTAAAGAGTAGAACAGACAAGATATTAAATTGTCGAAAGTAAAATATTCAATGGGTACTATACTGAGAATTTCTTGATTTAAATTATGTTTGGTTACATCTACTTTAAAATATTTATATTAAATTTAATTTTATAATAAAAGTTTTTAATAAGATAACCAGTGCTGCCATTTGCTATCTTATAGAAGTTATGAAACCTAAATTTACCCTAAGTCTGTAATTCAATTCAGAATTACATATTTTGGGTATTCTTATTCTGAATGTGTTTATACTGCTACCTTCATGATGAGAAGGCTAAACTGATTCTGGTTGGCCATGAAGCTTATGACAGGCACCTTATTAGTTATTATCATACCTCGCACTGTAATCAGGGCCAAGAATCTGTATCTAGACAGATGGTGGGCCTTCGGTGAGGACCTGCTACTCCTACCCTGCTAAAGTGACAAATAAAAGACTACGGTGTGCTCAGCCTTAAGTGAGACCTTTGCCTCCCCCCTCTCTCTCACACGTGTGTGCATGTGTACACTCCCAAGGGTTGGAGATCATCTTAGAAGAGGGGATAGAAAGGCTGAAAGATCCTGGCAGTGAACGACTACAATGAAATTCTATAAGAGTTTAACGTCTAACAACTTTACCTTCATTTTTAAAAAGCCAAAACAACCTCAGAAGCCCTAGAAAGCTGTGTTAAATGTAAGAGCTGTTGTTGTTTGCATGTAGTAGACTTCAGTTAGAGCAGCTACCATTGCTGGAAAGACATTGAAAAATTAAAGTAGGATCTTACAATTGCCACAGATTTCTGCTAAGTAGTTATTTCTAGACAGCAGTGAAGGGAGTGGAGGAGAGACAGGAAAGAGGTCAGGGAGACTAGAATGTGTCACGGGATGAAGGAAGCACACATAACCTGCACAGCTGTCCCACTGAATCTCTGGAATCAGTTTGTGCACACAGCAGTCACGACACCATAAGATGGAGCAAAGAACATCTACCAGGGAAAGAACAGTTACTAAAATGACATAATTTCCAGATTTTACGTAAGATCAAGAGTCACTAATACTAAGTAGAGAACCTAGGTATGTATGGCAATAATCCAACAGAATTTACATTGCCTGAATTCAGTATGTATTAAAAACTACCACTCTCAAAGCCTTGTGTTATTGAAGTAAGAATTGATATATTCATCCTACTGAGAAAAGGGCCCAAAGATGCACCCATAAATACGTGATCTGTTCCTTATAACATGTCATGGGAACTGACTAAAAGACTACCCTTCAGCAAATGATCGACTTTACATTCCCTTATGGTGAAAAAAATTAGCCTATTCTGCATACTGTATGCAAAAAGTAAGTGTGAATGGATCCCAGATCCAAATGTAAGACCCACACCTACAAATCTAGGGGAAAAAAAAAAAACAGAAAAATTTGGAGAATGAAAAGTTTTCACTGAATACACTAAAAAAATTTCTGTGCAGGAAAAAAAAATTCCTATAACTTCTGCTCTTTGATGGGAACAGCTAAAGAAATAAAAAGGCAGGCTATAGAATTAGAGAAAGTATTTATTATATCCATTCTGAACAAATAAGTTTAATCCAGAAAACAAATGTAACTAAGTAATAAACTGTACACTTCACATGGATGCCATATTGCTGTTCATAATTGACAGCTTCATGAGAATTTTGCATGTAAAATTTCTACAGTAAGAAGTTGAGGCCTTATTTTCAGTAAATATTGGGCTCTGTTGGGTTTCCTTTTGCTGTCCTGTGGATAAACAGCTCGGAACGGAACTACTGGGCTGTGTGACGATTATCTGCGAAGTTATGAGATAACGAAAGTTTCCCAAAGTGCTTTAGCTGTCTCAGTGTCTCAGTGAGAACACTCACACATCAGCAGACACAACATCCACAGGAAGAGCATGGATAAAGGAACTTACTCGCCCCCAAGCCTGACTTCAATCCTCAGAAACCACATGGTGCAAATAGAGAATCAATACCTGCAAGTTGGCCCCTGACCTATACACACACACACACAAATGCGTGCATGTGCCATTGTATGCACAATGTCTCTCTTTTACAAACACACAAACAACAGGGAAGAAACAAGGTGTTCTTATTTATTTTTATTGAAAAACATTTTTTTCATACAGTTCATTCTGATTATGGTTTCCCTTCCTTATCTCCTCCCAGATCCTCCCCACATTCCTACCCATTCGATTACATACCTTCTTTCTCTTTAGAAAACAAGCAGGCCAATAATAAAAGGTTTTTTTTTTAAAAGAAAAAACAGAATAAAATAGAGCAAACATGCAGAGAAAAAAGAAACGAAACGAAAAGTACAGCTTAAGAAATACACACAAACCCTTATAAACAAAAATTGGGAACCACAAGAGATAAGCAAAAGACAAGCACGCTAAAAAAAAAAAATACTATTGAGTTCATTTTGTGTTGGTCATCTACTGCTCATATTCATTTCAAAACAGAGTCCATGATTGGTGAAGTATATTAACTTTGACAAGTTTGTTAATGAGCATTCAAAAAGTAATAGCCAATAAACCTTTCCTCATTGTTACCATGTGCTGTATTACATAGCTAGGAACTGGATGTGACCATTACAGTTTGCTATCTCCACTATCAAAGTTAATCGTGTTCATGTCAATCTTTTCTTTCAGAGACCAAATAGTGACCTCACTCTTTGAGTATTTTAAATAATTTACTCTTTCTTTTGATAGAATTTAAAACATTCATTCTTCTCCTAAAATTTTATTTGAATGACTTATTTTCCAGTTAAGCCACCAGAAACCAGTATTTAGGAATTGTTAGTAATATGCATTTTCACTGCTATTATGTTATAAAAATAATAATATATACTCACTTCAATAGTCTTTGCCAGTAAATGTGTGTCTGGAAAATTATGCTTGTATACTTCATTAGCAACAGTATTCACATCAATAGCAGCCACCACGTGTGCAGGGATACAGCTTTCTGTAATGATAAAAGGAATATCTTCAGTATCCGCCCAACATAAAGAATCCAGCAGTGCACTGACTTTCTCCCCTAGCCTGATCTCAGCCCATAGCAAAGAACTAGGCAAGAGAACAGGCAGGAAGTGGAGTCTTTCAGCACGAAATCCAGTTTTTCTCTCTGGCAGCATGGTGAGTGCTGAGAGTAAGACTTCAACTTTCTTTTGCTTTCTTTTCCTTTTCTTTTGGTGCCTGTCCTGGAATTTGCTCTGTAGAGCAGGCTGGCCTCAAACTCATAGAGATCCACCTGCCTCTGCCTCCCAAGTGCTCAGATTAAAGGCGTGTGACACCATCATCTAGCTTAACTTCAACTTTCTTAGGTTGTCTGAAGAGATAGCTTCTTTTCTCATTAAGCCACATGCTTATGCCAAACACAGTTTTCTAAGTTAAATAAAAACAGGAACACATAATACACTCTGGAAGTCCCATTATTCAGAACTCTACATAAATAAATGACCATGTGTTCTCACTTTCCTGTATTAAGAAAAAGCTGATTCACAATACCACTGAAAATGCCTTTAATATAAATTTATTTTTTAATAACAGCTTCACTGAGATATAACTTACACACAACAGAATCACCATGCTTAGAGTTTCATTTTAAATGAGGTCAGTTCATTAGTGTCCAACTGAAAAAGGTTCAGAGCCTAAAAACACACATTTTTAACAGAGCTTAAGAGACCGGAGAGGAAGGCTCAGATTAAGGTACACCTTGCTGCTAAGGAAACACATTCTCAACACAGCTTCAAATTCAAAGAATCTGAACATATTTTCATATTATTAATATTTTCTTTTTTTTAAAGATTTATTTATTTATTATGTATACAACATTCCTTCCATGTATGCTTGCATGCCAGAAGAGGGCACCAGATCTCATTACAGATGGCTGTGAGCCACCATGTGGTTGCTGGGAATTGAACTCAGGACCTCTGGAAGAACAGTCAGTGCTCTTAACCTCTGAGCCATCTCTCCAGCCCTTATTAATATTTTCTAATTAAAAGTTTGAACTCTGTAAGTGTGGCTGTTGTTATACCTCATGGCTATCACCCTGTTACCTCAAACCATGTACAAAATCAATTATGTATAGACCCTGTCCAAAATCAGGAGAAAACATGGAGAATTTTAAATATAAAAAGCACCTGAAACTTGAGAAAATCATTGGTTAGCACAAGATTACCAGTAGATCCAAACAGCTCTCTTTATTAGCCATTTGTTGATTACCAAGCAGCTTTACTTGGTGAGACATTTCCAGGGTTTAGGGAGTTAGAACTCACAAAGCAAGCAGCTGCACAGATCACAGGACAAAAGGCAGAGAAAGACTCCCATGCTCAGAAGGTCACTGCAGCCTTACACTGAATCCTAAAAGAGAGGCTCAGGAGAAAACAGGGACTTAGATGTCTCCATGTGAATATTCTGTAGACAGGTAGGCCCCCAGGTACTTCCTGTCTGTGGAAAAGGACAGTCCTCCGTGCCTTACACATGGGCACTAGACTATTTAATAACTGCCTCTGGCTGACTTTAAATTTAATAACTAGTTTCTTGATTTAGGATATATTTGAGGTTATAAATCATATCTTTGTTTAAAAGCATGAAAGACTTCAAAACCTAAAACAAAAAGGTTTCTAAGCCAAAAGGTATGCAGATTAATTTTAAAAATCATGAAACTTACTAATGTAAGTCACTAATCACTATGAGAACTCAGAATTCAACTTTGCTAAATAAGATAAATTGCAGTCTCCATGGTGCAGCCTGCTTGCAGTTCCCCACAGAAGCAGGCAGGATCGCCTGGAGGTGGCTAGCATGACTTTCATCTTTTTTTAGGTCGACTGAAAATCTAATCATGTGCTGAATCCATACCATAGTCAATAAGTAATTTTATGCTCTTGTATTATATGTCCGGAGGACATAAAACCTGACAAAAAGCTACTGCCAAATGAGTGTTTCATGTGGAGATCCAAAATCTGATGAACTGAAAAGTAATTCTCAGAAGAGAACAGAGTTGAAAGTCAGTGAGCAAATGCAGTGTTCGTGGATGGAGCACAGTGTTTAAACTGTTATAAAACTAGAGCCTACTGAAGATAGAAAAACACAAACACACATAAGAAGGGTATCTGAAACCCAGGCATGGTTCAGATTTTGGAATATTTGCATATACATAGCAAGACAGCATGAGGGTAGGATCCAATTATAAACACAAAACTCATTTGTTTCCTATAAACCTTGTACACATAGCTTGGAGGTCATTTTAATTTTAAAAAATCATTATTTATTTATTTGTTTGTTTATTATGTTGTATAAACCTTTACTCGGTGAGCCACTACTGAACCATCTCACTGGCTTTTTTATATAAAATGTTTGGTTTCTGGGCATTTCTTTTACTCCAATCAATTATATGAGATTGAGTAGAATTTTCCACTTGTGGCATCAAGATGATTATTAAAAAGTCTTTGATTCTGGAGTATTTCAGTTTGCTGTTTTTATTAGGATGCTCATCCTGTACTAACACAGTTCTGATGCTAACTTCAACTTGATTTTTTAAAATATCGTTTAGGTTATGTTTAGGTATTTAAAACAAATGTTTAGGTATGCTTCTAAGGATAAATTAAGCTCATATATAACAATGGAAAAAGCAAGTTAATCATTTTATGGCAACATCTAAAACTGGACTCCAAAGAAAGCCATCTTAATATTCTCTAATAAAATAGTTTAAATCCACAGGCTCCAAAGACCTTTGAGAAGCAGAGAGAAGTTTTGAAAATGTCAAGGTGGAAAGAATGCTCTAGAACTGTGCCCCTGTGAGCTCTCTCACTTGGGATCCAAGATTTAGTCTCAAAGGAGCAAGAACTGGGAAAGGAACCCAGCAGGGTTTTGGAAGTAGAGGGAGATGTGCTTTCTGGTCTTTGAGCCTATGCTGTGCATGGGTTTAATCCATGACATTTCAGTCACTATTCTGGGTTTCATATTTACGAATAGGAAGCACAGTTTTTTAAGAAGGTGAGACATTCTGGTTCGAGAAACACAATGCACACTGTTGTCAACATTGTAAGGCGAGATCTATATGGAAATGACAAGAGCATCATGTTTCTATTTCTGAGGACTGAAGTTTACTTTGAATAACAATAGTTTTCCTTCTTTTCTGGAAAAGCTGTAAGGAAGAACCTAGCTGGTCGTAAAAGGTACAAGTTCATTCTCTCCTCTGGCCTAACAGATAGACTGTTCACATGTATTTACTACGCGGGAGAAATACTTTTTAAATTTAAATAGTTTTTAAATTCAAATGTAGAATTAAGCAATTCATGCTGAAATAAATAGTTCTTAGGAACTTTTTTTCTTTTTTTTTTTCATCTACTTTCTGATCTGGCCCTCATAAAAGTTGGGTAAATATGTAACTGACCTCAGACTCACACCTGAGACACTTAATCAGGTAGCATGTTAACACTGACCTCTAGTTGTGAAATCGTGGATCAGATGAGGATATCGAAGGTCTATTCTTTCATTCAGAGCTTAATGGAATAAAAACACTAGGTAGAAGTGGACCTGTAAAAGCTTTAAATTTAAAGTATTTGCCAACTTGGGCAATTGAGACAGGTTAAGTCATCTCTGCCAGCTGAGCTTGACAACACGGACTTGATCCCAGGGACCACACCGTGGAGAGGATGGATGCCCCACACAAATGAACACTTGGCACATGTATCCCCAAATATAGAAATAAATAAATACAAACAAACATGAAAAAATAAATAAATAGAATCACTTTCAAATGTTTTTATTCCTATTAGCAAATATATTTCCTGGATTTTCTTAAAAGTTGTTTGCATGCTTAGACACTTCTAAGAAATTATTTCAAGGCATAAAATGAAGACTAAGTTCCCTGATACGCGCGTGCACACATGCACGTGCGCGCGCACACACACACACAGATGCACTTAACTTCCTCTGAAAGCCTTACAAGTTTAGCTAATCGACAACCATGTTTACTCTGGGTCAAACCCTCCTTACAGTACTTCTACCAACACCCCACTTGGTACGGGCAGAAGGCCACCCAGGAATATGCTAAGATATGTGGGCTGAGATCTGATTATACCCTTGACACTATATCTTAGAACTGAAATATTATTTTCCAACAAAATATAGAAAGACAGAAGATCTGAAGAAGCAGCATGGGAGAGAGAGATGGCAAGTTACTGTATAAAAAGGAACATGTGAGGGGAATTACAGGCACAAAAAGCAAAGACGTCACATCAGAAAAGACAACACAGTTCAAAAAGCAGGGAATGAATTTTGAGGGAAACGAGAAAGGAAATTGAGGCACAAAAATTCTTTTCCAGGAAGTGTTTGGGGAAGCCCAATTAAAGTTGTGTTCCTGTGAGGAGGCAGCCACTACAGCCCCTTCCTGTCTCCTCATGCTGCCCTGGAGCTTTCCTTAGAAGATCAACAGAGAAAGGTCACAGAGTGTGACACAGCACTAACACTACCCTCAGGCCTCAGACTTATCACCCTTAGCGTTAAGGAGTCTTGACTTCCCAGGCAGGCACTGCCCCTGAAGATTTTGTTTCTAAACATAGGTAACTAGAATGAAGAGTTAATGTAAAACTCTAAAACAGCTCATCCATCCAATGGGACTCTATGATGGGCGACAATGCGGACGTTCCATATTTGCATGGTCTGATATGATACACACATGGGTAGGTATGAAGCATTTAGCCTGAGACCAGCACAACTAAGGAACTAAATTTCTCTCAAACTCCATCTTAATTTCAATGTAAACAGCTGTGTTTGGCTGGTGGCATCCATTCTGATTTATAATCACCAGGCTCAGGAGAAGTCCTGGCAAAGAGTCAGCACTCCAGTGGGGAAACAGTGAAGAGAAACTCATGTTGAAATTCTCACAAGCTACAGTATTGGGAAATAAATGTACTCATCCTCTCTAAACTTCAATTTCCTCATTAATGAAATGGATATATATATATATAAAACAGTTCCCATAAAGGGCTCCTATTAAAAATAAATGAAATAGAGTCAATAAAATCTCCAGCAACAGGAGATATTCAGTAAGTAATAAAAACCCCACTGGCCACTTAGCACTCATCTGTAAAGTTACAGACCACATAGTGCTGATGATGGTTTAATTTTTATCATTATTAAACCTAGGAAATTAGGCCAATTTAAGTTGTAACTATTCAGAGAGAAATATCAGAAGTATTTTAAAGAGATTTTAGAGCAGCATATGCAGAAAGCTTTTGGAGTAGTAAATAGAAGGCTTTAAACTCCACTACAGATATTCAGTAAAACTGACAAAAATTGATGTCAGAAGAGCACTGAGAAAAGCAAAACGTTTCTTGGCCTTGCTATTAACCCATGGGTTGACAGGAGACAACAGGGCAGAGTTAAGCAATCCTTTTCCCCCAGAATATGACATACTTTGTCTAATTTTCAGGAAGATAGTCCAAACAAAAAACTTCTAATAAAACTTTCTGTGTCCAATACTCAATGAGTGTTTAGGAAAAGAGGGTGGAGCTTCATATTATCTTTCATGACCTGCCATTCTGGAACCCAGACTTCAGTGCCAAATTCACCGTGAGAAGCAGAAAATTGGTGCAAGAAGAAAATTCCTGCACTGTTGTTGTCTATTTGCTATCCTAACAACTATACTGTAAACCGCATGGCTGGAGCTAGGGAGCTCATGAGATGGCTCACTGGATATGAGTGCTTGCTCTGACACCATGAGGACTTGAATTCGAATCCCCAGCTCTCTCAGAAAAATCCAGGATGGCTGTGCATGCACCCAATCCACATGGAGTAAAACTGATATGTATAAATAAAGAAAACAATTCCTGGTTACATGATTTGGGTCACTACTTCAAGTTCTACTTCAAATTTAGAGGCAGCCTTTAAATGAGTATGTTTAAAACCTTTATGCCAACTAGTTTGGGGTGAGTTTTGTCATTTGCAGAAAACATTTCTACTAGTCACTCAAGTGAATGCACACAGACGCATCTTTGCTCCCATGAGGAAATGCATCTTAAATGTCAGCTTAAAAGGCAGGACACTATCAACACAACAACCTGATTAGTCAGCTAGCTACATATCTGCAAACAAAAATACATCGTTTAATCAACATTTCCCAGGTGTCCTAAACTGAGTTAAGGAGGAAGGATTCTTCAAGTATGGGAGCAGGAATTTCAGGAACTTTATTCAGAGCAACTCAATAACCTATTTCTATATATAGATACTAAATACAATAAATACAGAGAAGGCTATTTGTAAATGGTATCTCTGCTATTTTTAAGGGAACATGTAATATTTTCAGCTCTACAGTCCACAAATTTTTCTGGTTTTAGGCCTAGTTATCTGGAAACTTGTACTAAAGAAAACTGTGAGCAAGTATGAAAAGATGTACAAGTAAACTGCATGCATGTATGGGAACAGAAATATTTAAACACAACCCACATCTACTGATACAAAGTAAAAAGCACCCTGCTCACTGCTGAAATTAATTACAGAATATCCTGTTGAGTCAGGAACTGAGTGTTGAAGCCCATGTGGCGGTTTGTTCAGATCACAACAGGGAAAACAGCACATGTTATCAGAGGCTATCTTTGTGATGAAATTTGCAGGAGATAGGATCTTTGCTTCTTTGTACTATTCAATTTTTTTAAAGACAGTGAGGATGAACTACTTCTTGGTTTGTTTGTCTTATTAAGTCTGAACTGATTTCAGAGCCATGCTCTCACCATGGAGCCCACGCTAGCCTTAAACTATTGATCCCCCTACTCATACTCTGAAAGCTGGGATAACAGGCATGCCCCACCATGACCCCAGAAAACGTACTAGTTTTAGAATCAGTACAAAGTAAATGAACAAATCAACTTTTCTGATATTGATATCAGAATAAAAGAACTCAATGGTCTTTTTGTTATGAGCCTGAGAAATAAAAGGAAAATATCAAAGATAAACTACAAAAGATACTCCTCAAAACACACCTTTTCAGGCTGTGAACACACATATAAACAACAGTAACTCAATGCATGACTTGATTCCACTGACTCAATGAAAAGAATAAATACAAGTGAAAGTTCTTTACAGTTCTTTATAGACAAGAATCAATTAAAGTTCACATACAAAATTCAAAGGAAATAAACTATGTAACTAGAAAACAAGTAACACAAATACATGGGATCCAGCTGATTACAGCCTTCAACAATGAAGATTTTGAATGTATCTTCTGCAAATTTGCTTTGAGGGAACAGAGCCATTTGGTAAATCTTCCATTAATGTAAGATATTTGCAATGCTCTTTGCTGATGTCTTCTCAATAATCGATAACTTCACAATGCTTGACACATTCAAGTGGAAGTCAATAAAAACTAGAGGAGAGGACAAAGCAGTATTTCACCTCTAGTTAACTATGAAAACTGACATAAAATATAATGATAGGGTCTGGAGAGATGGCTCAGTGACTAAGAGCACTTACGACTCTTCCAGAGGACCTCAGTTCAGTTCCTAGCACCTGTGTTTTGTGCTCACAACCACCAGTAACTCCAGCGCCAGGAAATCTAACAACCTCCAATGGCCTCTTCCAGCAGTCACACATGGCCACACACATACAGCGTGTGTCTTTGTGTGTGTGTGTGTGTAACCTATTTAATACATAAATAACTATTGTAACACTCATAAATATCTCCTAAAACTAGCCTCTGAAAATTCTGTTTCAATTTGTTATTCTGAGTTCTATTTGCTTAATAGTTAATTCTTTTTGGAAGCATTCAACTTTCATCAATAGTAACTTAGCATGTCAAATTCTATAATACAAAATGTTATATAGTTAGCACAATTATTATTAGTGAAAACAGTTAACTGAGAAAAAAACAAAAAACATTTACTGAGTACTTTCATATTTCTTACATCTTTTTCTCAATGCTCACAATGCATGTCCATCTTACAGAAAAGGCATTCACACTCAGAAATGCTTAAAAAAAAAAACTTCTAAATTTTCACACAAGTATTATGGAATCAACCATTATTCACCTGACTTCAAAATAAAGGCATTATTTTATCTCTCAAAGAAAGAGACAGCACTGGAAGGCCCGGTGTTGTTTTTTAACAAACTCTCAATCATTTGATTTTTACCAATAGACTTGGGAGCCAGATGCTGGGGTGAAAGCCTGCTAGCTCAGAAGGGTAGAGAAAGCACCCAGCTGACCGACCTTCCTCCTCTGTTTTTGTCCTACAAGTCCACCCTGTCTTCTCCAGTCTCAAACAAATATCCCCAAATTCACAGTCCCTCCCTTCTACTTCCTGTGTCTATCTGCCCTTCTGATTCCCTCTAACTCTCTCTATTTTTTTCTTAATAATTTTATGTTCACTTCCTGTCGACTGGTTAATTGCTCTGCCTCTTATGATTGACTTTATTTAATCCTGTTTACAAAATGCAAGCAGAAAGCTCTGATCAAACATGTGTGATGGGGCTGAGCCCCACTATAACTAGAAAAGCTTTTCCCAATAAATAAAACAATCTCAGGGCTCACAGTGTGATCAAACATCATGCAACAGTCAGGCAACTTCAAATATTTATCAATTTATTTCACAGGTCATTTTTAAACAATATATAATAACTTTCTATAACTTTATGATTCATGAGCAACAATAAGTTGCCCCATATGTATTGAGTACTTGCTACATAGGCACTGTGTAAGTACCTTGTGTGTGTGTGTGTATCCATGTACACAAAGATCACAGCAGGATGTTGAGTGTCTCCCTTCATTGTTTTCCATGTTAACGCTTTAAGACAAGGTCTCTAAGTGAAGCAGATGTCGTTTTCATCTGACCAGTGAGCTCTTAGACTCCACCTGCTTTCCCCTTGGAATGCTGTAGCTGCCTAGCTGTTTACATGGGTGCTTGGGTTTAGACTCAGGTCCTGTGGCTTGGAAAACAAGTGCTCTTGCTCCCTGCATCAGCTCCAGACCTATAAATATTTCTTAAAAATTAATTTATACTCTTACAACTCCCTTTTGATATAGAGGTATTACGGTGTTCTCATTTTATGGGAGAAGATACTGAAGCGGAGAATGTTTGGGGTTTGTCCATTCTTAAGTATATACCCAAGAGAATTCAAAGCAGGAATTCAAACAGATACGTATATACCAATATTCAGAGAGATTATTCACAATAACAAATAGGCTGAAAAATTTAAGCATCTACTAATAATAAATAAACAAACTTTTATATACAACAATATATTTTCAGCCATAAAAAGGAATGAGGTATTGTCATTACAAGATAGTTGAACTTTGTAAACACTGCAAGAAGTGTTAAAATAAGCCAGACATTATAGGATAGTTAGGTGGTTCTACTTATAAGTTACCTAGAACAGACAGTTCATAAGGCCGAAGTAGAATGGAGTCTTGTAACTTAAGGGGGGGTGCAGAGATATTTTAAGTGGGTGCACCCCTTCTGTCTAGGATATTGAAAATGTTTTAAAAACTAATATTGGTTACAGTTGTGTGACTTTGTAAACATACTTACTGTTGCTGAACTGGACACTGAGACACAAAGTGATACATTTTATAGTGTGTGATGTATGTGTATAGAAACATAATTACAAAACAATAAAATATTGCATTGTTCCATTGCAAACATTATCTAGAAGTAGACAAATGGACATTCAATATTCTTACTACTGCTCTTCTTCAAGTAAGTTAGTAAATGGGATCAATGATAGAAACTGAGAATGATTAAAAGATCAGATAGACATAAGTTGGGGTACTGGCACTACCACTAAGCTAGCTTATTACAGACTCACTACAGTCCTGACATAATAAAACTCAAAGCCTGCTGTCACTGCTATCAATCTTTATTAGATACATAAATACAAGAAAACACCAGAGTGTACTTCATTACAGACCAATTTAAAACCAACTCAAACAGATAAACGCTAAAAAAAAAAAAAAAAAAAAAAACCTATTTGCTTTAATATGATCATGACCTCTTTTATAAGCAAACCTCAAACCAAAGATGGAGGGAAAGTAGAAAAGCTACTTTCGATAACAGGGCAGGAATCTCTTAATAGGCCATATACTAACTAATCTAAGATGGGGTAGAGGGAAGGTATCACAGAAAAGTCTGGACTTAGAATTTGAGTGAAGGAACACAGCCCATGGAGCCCACTGAATCTAGGCAAGAGGGTAGCTGGGTAGGTTGAAAACAGCTCATAGTCCAGATGAGAAACAACTGTAATTCTAACCTTCATTGTTGGATGAATTATTCCAAAATTCATAAGCACATTTTAAGAAAAAGAATCAAGATTTACACTCAAGGATCTATTTGAAGCACATTGTGTTTGGGGGAAAAATAGGAGAAATCTACAAGTTCAAAATGTAAAAAAATTGTTATGTATAGCTTATAATAAAGTACTAAGTGGCTTTTAAAATTATGTTAATTAAAAAGTTTCAAGATGGGCTGGAGAGATGGCTCAGTCATTAAAGGCTAGGCTCACAACCAAAAAGTTTTAAGACATGGGGAAAATGCTAACACTATACGGCCCTGGAAAATTAATAAAGCAGATAGAACAAGTTTCTCTAATTTTCTTATTTTAAAGTGATAAATGAATATAAAGACCAGAAAAAAAGCAGTGAAACATGAAATATTTCTAACCTAATAGAGGTTTAAAAATCAATATTTGTTGAAAAACATTTCCAAGCTCAATCCACTAGAAACTGGATGCTTCTTAGCCTTTTGTTACTCGTGGTACTAAAAAAGGGGGCAGAGAAGTTTCTGTTTTGTATTTGTCTTAGCAGAACGGACATACACACATCCAACGTTTTTTCACTACGTAAGTGCCTAGCATACAGTACATGGCAATGGAGTTCACAAAGTAAGAGTTTTTGAGTCAATGTCACAAAAAATGGACAAAGAAATTAAACAGTCTCAAAACAAGAGTGACAGCAATCTGATTTGTCAGGCACCTTCCTCTATCTTTAATTTTCGAGGTCTCTTTCTGAAAGTCCTATTTCACACATTTAAAACCAAGCAACAGGTTGGAAACTGCAAAGCCAAAGTCACACTATTGCAAAATTTGATCCCCATTCCCTGGCATCTGTGTAGGCCTACAGAAGGCACGTTTCTTTCCACGGACTTAACCATGCTCTCTCCCCTTTTCGCTTCCCCTGCACACTAATTCTTGTACATTTCTATCTTGAATTGTAGTTATCGTCCCCCTCCTGTTTTTGTGCGTTTCTCCAGGCTCAGTGACAGCCTACAATTTGGGCTTTGGCACTGAGCAAAGGGGTCTCCTCTTTCCTTAACTTTGTCTGAACCAAATTAGGTTCATTTGACTTCCCAGACCCAAGGATCCCGCCTCACAAACAGTACTCTGGAGCGCCCAGCCTGCTAAGGCTACAAAGCTTGGGGCCAGGGTAGGGGAGTTGCAGCCTTGAGGGGCGGGACGGGCGGCGGTGAAGTGGTTTCCAGGGCAACCGCGGTCGGCCGCCACCAGGTCCCGCCCCGCCCTCCGCCCCTCGGCGGCGCGAGAGCTGGAACCTGCGGCCCGGAGTGAATCAATGAGAAGTTTTCTGTCCGCTCTCACCTCGCAGCGCGTGGTGCATGCCACCAATGCCACTATACAGCTCCAAGACACGCAGAGGCTCCATGCCTCGCCACCGCGGCCGCGGCCTGGAAACTAGGCCTACCGGTCCTCCGCTTCTCTTACCCCCCCGTCCGCTCCGCCCCCTTCGTTTCTGGTTCCGCGGCTTTTAAGTTCCCCAACCTCCTGTTGCTAGCACAGGCTGCAGACTAAGCGAGCAGCTTGGCGCCTGGGGCCGCTGCAGGGGTGCGGGAGGGAACAAAGGACAGACAACTATTAATATGGCCTCCCAAGTGAGAGGCAGCCTCATCGCATCCTGAGTTGTGCTTTCTCTTCCTTGTTTGTTGCTTTCTGTGACCCTGAGTGAGAAAGAAACCCCTCAGTAGAGAACTGAAAACGTCATCGACTTTGAAATGAATTACTGATAAGAGTCGTTTTTTAACGGCCGGCTCCTTTTGTTCTTTTCAAGTCTGACCTGATCAAGTATTTCTTTGAGGACTCACACATACCCACCCACATGCTCCCTGGTGTGCCTGTGCTAGAGTATGGAGTTAAATCCTGGTTACTTTGTCTAGGGGTGTGATTCGCACTTCGAAGTTAAATCTTACCTAGTTCTTCCCTAAAGAAAGCTCCAAAATTACAAGTATTTAGAGCAGAACCCTGGGGAAGCATTGATAATAGAGACGATGATTTCTATAAATGATAATAGGATTAATTTTATTTTACCTTGGTAAAACCCCCAACATAGGCTGTTTTTTTTTCTTTTATTGAAAATAGGTCTCTTTTTCCCCCCTCGCATAATATATCCTGATTACAGTTTCCCTTCCCTCTACTTCTCCTAGCTCCTTGACACCTTCCCTCCCATCCAGATCCACCCCTTTCTTGTCTCTCATTAGAAAACAAATAGGCTTCTAGGGGATAAAATAAGATAAAAACAAAAACTAACACATTGATATTGAGCAAAGCAAAAAGGAAAGGTGCCCAAGAGAAGACACAAGAGACAGACCTACTCATTTGCACACTCATAAAAACACTAACCTGGGAACCATGGTGTATATGCAAAGGACCTGTCGTAGGTAAAAAGAGAGAAGAAAAAAATACATAAATAAAATAAAAAGTGTTAAGGCAAATTTTTTTTAAAAAAGGAAGAACCCTGAAACATCAGTATGAGACAAGGAAACTAAAAAGATGCCACTGAGTTCATTTTTTGTTGGTCAGTTACTGTTGGGCATGCAGCCTACCCTTAAGAGTAGGTTGTTTCCCCAGTGAGACTCCCTTGAGGGAAACTACATTTTAATTTGCAAGTGGTTATCAGTTGGAAATTAGTTCTGGGTTAGGGATGGAGGTTTGTATCTACTTCTCTAGAGCCCCACCTGGTACAGAGCTGTGCCGATCTTGTGTGTGCTCCTCAGTCTCTGTGAGTTCAATGTGTGTCAATCATGTTGATTCAGAAGGCCTGTTTTCCTGGTGTCCTCCATCTCCTCTGGCTCTTTTCATCTCCTCATCTATGGAGTTGCCTGATCCCTTAGGGGGAGAATTTGATGGAGACATCTCACTTACAGCTAAGTGTTTCAAGGTCCCTTACCCTGCATAATGTCTGGTTGTGGGTCTCTGTATTAATTCCTATCTGCTATAGGAGAAAGCTTCTCTGATGATAGCTGAGCAAGGCACTGGTCTATGAGTATAGCAGAAGTATAGGAGTCATTTTGGCCGAAGTGCTCTCATGGAAAGTCCCAAACAACCCAGGCTGTTGCCAAAACTATAAGTTGCTTTCCACAAACTGACAGCGAGGTCCCATTGCTGAAGACAGCATGCACAACTCATTGAACACGGAGAAGTCAAGCTGGTGCTCACATGGAGCCTCCACCTCTGTGCGCTAACTTCTTAGGCACAGGAAGGTATGCTGCATGCTACCAAAATAGAAGCATAAACACCAACCCAGTCCTTAACCTTTGATCTACAATGCTGTCCTCCCTGAAAGTTATGTTAGTGTGATGATGGCACAAATTTTGTGAGCGTAACCAGTCAATATCTGGTTTGACTGAAGACCAGCTCCACAAGATGTAACCCATAGCCAACACTGCTAGGGTGACCAAGAACCTGACTCAGGGACCTATGGGAAAAATCCAAATACTACTCTTCTAAAAATTAATTAGTTAATTTCTCATAATGACCCACATGTGCTATTAGCATCACATAGCCACTGCTGTTTAGAGACCTCCAAGGGTTAGGGCTGTTCCTCAATATAGTCAGTCCCAGGCTGAGTTGTGGAGACTCCAGTGTAAACTAAGAACCCATTTAGAGAAAAAGACATATTCTTATCATGCGGTGTCTACTTTATTTCTTCTCAGTGTCACCACAGTTAACTTTAAGTCTTACTAGGAGGAATTTGAGAATATGATTTGTAATAAATATATCTGACTCATTAGAAACTTCGCACACTGACTCATGTCATGTTGGTACTAAATGTATACTAGTGTATCTGAATTTTAGAATTGGTTGATACATCTTGTTGTGGTCTATAAAATTAAGTTTTTAATTAACCAATATACATTGTCCTTTATGTGTTCTGCATTTACTGGCCACTTATTTAGATAAGAAAGGGTGTCATGTGGTAGAAAGATAACTAGGATTTAGCCTTGGCATTGCCAGTAACTGGCTGTGTGACTTTGAGATAACCTGATTTCCTCTTCTGAAAGATAGACAGGAAGAAGGAAGAGATGGTTACCAAGAGCTTTGCAGTTCCAGTACACTGTGGGTGAATTAGTATCTGAAAAAGCAGGCTCTGATTAGTCCCGTGTTCAAATTGAGATGTCTAGACAGAAGGCTTTTTAAATGTCTTAAGAAAATAAAGAATTTAGCCAATTCAACTTATAGAAACTATATGTACTCTAACATATAATTAACGAAAAGTTTTTCTAAAGTCAATTATATAATATTAATATCATCAATAAATATCCATACATAAAATATAAAGGATAGTATATAGTCTCATATATTTATATGCATTCAACAACCAATATATTAAATTAATCAAGAATCTGTTCAGCTGGAAACCTAAGTAAATATGACCAAAGATCTTACCCTGTAGAGAAAGACAGTATATGCAAATATGACAGAGTTAATGAAAAATAATAGCTTCCTGAGGGGCAGAGGACCAGACTTCACACTGGCTGGTTACTTAATGATGACAACGATATTTACGTGTCTTCACAATGTGGCCTTAGCTTTCTCTTCTTTCTTGGCGTTCCCCAAACATCCCTTCTCTTCTCCGCTTACATTGTCTGCTGTGTTCTTTGCCTTGCCTAGAAATCTCATGGAGCCTTCCTGCTAGATTGTTAGGATAGAAAGTCCAGTTTGTTTCTATTGCAGGGGCTCCTTAACTGCTGAAATGTAGATCTCCTTGTTTCTAAAACTAAATAAACCCTTTCCTTTTCCTCTGGCCCAGTTTTCATATCACATGAAACCATGTCTTTAACATAATAGTTCTTCTCTAAAGTTAACCACATGTGATAGTTACTTCGAAAATGGAAATTAGGGCTAGAGAGATGGTTGGGGGAGGGGGGGTTAAAGGCTTTGCCACCAAGCTTGAAAATCTGAGTTCAATCCCCAGGACCCACATGGTAGAAGAGAGAACAGACCCCTGCAGGCCATCCTCTGACCTGTGGTCATGTACTGTCACGCACATGCACCAGTGTATGGGCACATGTTCATACATATCAGGAAAGAACAGAGACTTTAGGATAATAATTTACAGTGCTCTCCATGGAAGCCTTTGTAGATGGCAAGGCCCTCTAGAGTTCAGTTGATGTGCAGATCGTGTTCTTTGGGAGGTAATAGGGAGGCTTGCATAGTGGCAGCACAGGGGAAGTCACTGAATAAGAATTAAGATTAATAGATAGAGGAAAAATTAAAAATAGAAACAAATACCAAAACTTGGAATTTTTAGTGAATTTTTGCTTGCAGCGGAAAATTTATTTCTAAATCAATGTACGTGAACACCGAGAAAATAAAGGTATATATGTAAAATATATCATAAATTGTTGAGTTTGAGGCCAGCCTGGTCTACAAGAGCTAGTTACAGGACAGGCTCCAAAGCTACAGAGAAACCCTGTCCTGGGAAAAATAAACCCACAAATAAATAAAGGCACAATATAATACCAAGGAGTATATTAAAATAATAATAGCACATTCTCAATCATTAAGGGGGTTCGCTGTATGTCTTGGAATCCTTCTTTCTCTCCTGCCCATCACTATTATCTATTAAAACTCACCAAAGTCTGCCAAATGCTTAACATAGCTTTGTCAATCATCTTTGAGCTGCTGTTGTTCAAGTGACTCTTTATTTGCAACTGAAATGTGACTTAGATTCCTATACAGACTCACATCTCAAGAGCCATGCCCTGCCCATGCCAGCTTCTGAAAAGATCAAGGAGCCTTCTGGTCCACACAGAAATTGAATAGCTCATATCAGCTGCGGAGGAAGTGAAAACGTCACCATTCAGAATAAGTTAACAATAAATGTCCTCAGGAGAGGAAATTACTTTCAGAAGAAAGGTTCGGAAGTTGCCTTTAGTGTATGTCTCTGTACTGACTTTGAAGAACTGATTCTATAATGAGCTGTGTTGTGGATATGAGTGCAATCTCAAGAGCCAGCATATAGATGAGAATGACAACCTGCACTTCCTTCCCGTGTGGTTTGAGAAAAGTCGTTTAACCACTCTGAGACGAAGTGAACATTAACAATGTAGCAATAATAGAACACATGGTTTTAAAGATTAAATGGGGATTAAAAATATTTAGCCTAGCGTTATTGTTTGGAGGTTAAAATGGCCCCAAGTGTTGTGTAGAAAGCTTGCTTCCTGTTGGTGTTGGTTCTATTGAGAAGCGATGGGAGCATGAGGATACTAACTTTGTCAATAGACTGTTCATAGATAAAGGGACCATTAGGTTGTGAGGACTAAGTGGGAGGAAATGGGTCTCTGAGTTTCTGCCTTTGACATGCACATCTTGTTCCTGGCCCCTTCCTATCATCTTTCCTCTGCTTCCTGGACACCATAAAGTGAACAGTTGCTTCATGTTCCCCACTTCCATGATGATCTCCCCCACCTCAGGGTCAAAACAACAGCTCCAGCCACCCTTTTCCTGAAACCATGAAACTAACTGACATTTCATAGTCAAACCGCTAATTAATAGTTGGGTACGACTGCCAACTGAACAGTTAACTATCAACTAGACAAAGTCTAGAGTCACTTGAGGAGTCTCAGTTGAGTGGCCGCCCAGAGCAGATTGCCCTGTGGGCCAGTCTGTGGCAGATTGTTTGGATTATTAGTTGATGTAGGAAGACCCAGCCCACTGTGGACAGCTCCATTCCCTGGGCAGGTGACCCTCTGCTGTATAAGAACGCCAGACAAGCATGAGCCTGGGAGCAAGCCAGCAAGAAGTCTTCCCCCGTAGTTTCCACTTCCAGCGTCTGCTCAAGTTTCTCCCCTGATTTTCGTCCATGGTTGACTATGACCCAGAACTGTAAGCACATTGTATCCTCTCCTCCCCTAAGTTACATCTAGTCAGTATTTTCACACATCAGAAAGGAAACTAAACATTGTTTTAAAATTGGGACCTCAAAAACTACGGGAAAAAAAAAGGAATTCAAAAGCAAATTTTTCAGCCAAACATTTCATCTCATTTCCAGTGTCCAGTTGCCTTGTTGATAGATTGTCACTTAAGAAAAGAAACAGGAAGGAAAATGCGTTCTGTCTGGGACAGGATAAACTCTCAAGAGAAAAAGACCAGATGGAAAATGAACTTTCTGGTGACTTTAAGGATAAGTAATTTCCTGTTGAAAGTATATTCTACAACTTACAGCTGTGAGCATTCCCATCTCCTGCTTCCCACAAGGAGGAAAACAATACATTTTTAAGAGGCAGATTACAAAGGAAACTTACAGTCCCTGAAAATGTAGAAGCCAAGAGCCTGATTGCTTGCCTCACTTATAGGTTATAATACTGATTTTGTTCTTTGACATTTCTGAAAATCCTAGCTGAAAAATATTTCATGCAAATTTTAAGGATTGTGTTTTAGAAAAATAGTGGGATCTGTCTTTAAAACCTTTTCCATGGGCTCACAGAAAGTTTGAGCTAAACGGAACCTTAACAATTAGTTTTTCACACTACTTTTAAGAGAGAGAACACTTCTTCAAAAGAATTTTTATTCAGAATCACTGTAGAGAGATATGGTGAAACAGAACAGGTGCACACATGGAAATACACACATGCATACACATGCACTCTCGCGCAGATGCACACACAGAAACAAATGTACACACAGAGATAAATGTATACATGAGGCACACATGCACACAGAGGCACAAGTGCACATAGTCACATGTACACAGACGCACACATACACATGCACAGACAGACACACAAATGCACACATTGTGCATAGACACACAGAGACTAAATGCACACACACACACACACACACACACACACACACACACCTTGCTGTTGACGTACTAATGCTAGCACACTGAGAACAATACCTGACAACCTCTTCTACCCCATCCATCTGGTGGCTACCTCTACATGACTTCATGGGACATTGATTGTAAAACACTGATTTAATCCAACCTGAGCTGTAGAGATAAAGCTATGGAGACTCTGAAGGCTTGTGAATCATGCCTGATGCCACAGCCTTGGGAGAACCTGGAAGTCTAGCTCATGACACACCAGAATCTTTTCCATAGCTGTTGGTTTTATTTTTACATATTTATTTACTTGTGTGTGTGTGCGAGCATGCAAATGTGGGTATGTATGAGTGTATGTGTGTGAACACCCACATGTGTGGCAACAAAATGACAATCAGCAAGAGTTTATTCTCTCTTTCCATTATGTGGGCTTCTGAGATTGAACCTATGCCGTCAGGTCTGGAAGCAAGCTCCTTTACCTGCTGAACCATCTTGCAGATCTTCTTTGTATTTTCTAAAAGACTTTGCCATGAGTTAGCCCATTCTTTCCTAATACTACAACAACAACAACAAAAACAACACACACACACATACACACACACACACACACACACACACACACTGCCTAATGAGTATATTCCCAAGAAATAAATGTGTGAGTTACTTAATAAGACATCTTCCCTTCTTGTGTCCTATTCTTGTGCCTTATTCTTCCAATATGACAAATGTTGGAACTAGAGAAAACAAAACTTAATGGTATCAAGAGTTGTTACCTCTTTGCTCTAGTAAATTCACCTGAGCATTTAGAAACCATTAAAGATGTCCAATATACAAGTAGACCTAGCAAGGTGTGCGAAGAGAAACACATGCACACAGACTCCATAAAATCTGTTCTTCATATTCTTCATCTTCAGTTTTGATGACTACACCACCAAAATTGATAAACTACAACCCAAAGAAAGATCCTATACAAGAATTGTCTATTTTGCCCTTGCTTTTTAGGTATTAGTATAGGTACATAGCAATATTATTTGGCATCATTTGTGTATGATCCAACAATTATGTAAAACAATTAAAATACAATAGTACCTCCTTAGATTACATGACATCCACTACTCTATAAGAAAATCTTGCATTTATTCTGTTAAAAATGGTATCTTTATCATTACAAGTAACCTATGTGAGTCCAAAACGAACATAGCTTTTCCTCGAAACTGCTTTAGAGACCATCAGCCCTCATTTCAACTTTCTCCTGCAAACTGATTCTGGGTTCTCCTTTCCATCTAAGGTAGTCGTTACTAAGTTAAAATACCTAAATTCCCCAAGGGGACTTTGCACTGAGTGGCTAAAATTAGCTACATTTCTATAGATGGCAGAAGAATGTTCTGTTAATAAGCTGACATTAAGTCAGACAATATTGACTAATTTGTTTTAAGAAGGGTAGAGAAGGCCAGGCGGTGGTGGCACAGGTCTTTTATCCCAGCACTCAGGAGTCAGGGACAGCAGGTCCCTGTGAGTTCAAGGCCAGCCTTTTCAGGACGGGCTCCGAAGCTACACAGAGAAACCCTGCCTTGGAAAAAACAAAAAGCAGTAAAGATGATTAAAATGGTTATTAGTCAATATTGATCTTTTAAAGTTTTTAAAATCTGTGATTTTTAGAAGGAGAAAGGGCTGAGTGTTAGTGTGACAGTGCAAACCTGTAATCCCAGCACTCTGCCAGCTCAGGCAGGTGGATGGCCATGAAGCATAGGCTACACAGTGTGATTCAAGCCAGCCTAGGCTATGAGACGCTGTCTCAAAAGGGAAGAGTAGCAGTAACAGTGATGGTGGTAACAATAGTAAAGACACATAAAAATGTAAAAGAATGTTGGTTGGTGAGTTTCAGTGGTACAGTGCTTTCATGACCTGTGCAAGACCCTGGGTTTGATCCATAGCACTGCAAGAAAACAAAAAGGAATAAAAGAAGAAAATGCGATTGGATCAGTGTCACATGAATTCATGTTCACCAGGTTGACGAATTTATTTGGTCAAAGTTTTAAAGAAGAAAAGTGATATGATAGCAGCTATGAAAAAATATGACTGCCACCCTATAACAAGGAGGAGGGGTAGCGTGTATTTTGAGGGAGAATGTCACACTAGCAGCTCAAGATGACTCTGGTTGGGAAGGAATGTCAGGAATCTGCAGGGCGCAGCTTTCTGCACTCCCTTCAGTTGAAATGGAATCCTTGAACAGGGTGGGGAGAGAGCAACAGAAAGAACAATGCCTATATATCCTAGCAAAGGTAACGGTTTTGAAAATGCAAACACTTAATATCATTAACTTGATCCAGATTTTTAGAAAGTCTTCTAAAGGGGCTTAAAAACACACACTGGAAATGCCCAGAATGGAGGAAGCTCAATCTGAATTCCCGAGTCTCTCATTTGCCCAATCTCTCCCCATTTAGTTAGCGATAAAACACTCATGCCACTGAACATTGTTTAGAACATAGGGAAGCATATATGAAGAGAAAATGAGATGTGAGAAGCCTATGGCTGACATTTCCATGTTTCTCCTTGATTTGCACTAATTATCTTTTACCCAAGTCAGAATCCTGTGCATAATTCACACACACACACACACACACACACACACACACACACACACCTCAGCCTCTTCACATTTTATCATTATTGACTCTGCACTTCATTAGACACACCAACTTTTACATGTTATATTTACTGCCTGTTGTGAAGGATAAAACAAATAGCAGTATATAAGTAATAAAACATCCTCTATAAACCTCGACTGTGCCTTGCTCTCTCATGGCCATCAATTTCACATATTCTCAGTGTGTTTTTCACCTTGTTTCAATGGTTCATAAAAACAAAAAATATATGTTCCTATTTTCTTAGTATTCAATATTTAGGGAATTTTCTCTGTACAAAAATCAGTATAAATGCACTTTCCTGACTATTAACATTCTAAGCTTTCTGTTAGTTTCATCAGATACTTTTGGGGAGACTATGTAAAAAAAATGATTTCCTAAACTTGTAACGAGACTGATTTCCAGAAAGGGAAGAACCCCAATTCCTATCAGCACGTTACCAGGGACCTGCTGTCGTCCATATCTTTTTAAACAAACGTGTTCTTTTTCAAGCAAAAGACGAAAAGTCATGTTTTGTTTACCTTGTTTGTATTGTATCAAGGATGCTTATTCATTTATCATCCATATGAAATTCTTTTGTCAATTACTTGTAATATTTGTCCTTTCCCTGCTTGAATAATATGTATTTCCTATCCAATCATCACACTTTATTTTCGTCTTTTTCACATGGTTGTTCACATATTAAAAACAATCTCCACTCCATCGTTTTTTCCATTAGAGTTGATATGTTGACAAGGTATTCCATTTTCTGAGACAAATGTTGCCATCTACTCCTTCGCTGTTCCAATGTAGAAGGTCCTTCGAGGAAATGAGCAGACTTCATGTCCATGTTCTCCTTCTCCTTGTTTAACAAACTGATTTTCACACATAATTATTGCAAAGTGATGAAATGAAACAGACTTTTCTATAAATATCTAGTTTTCTCTTCCATATTTGTTTACGATACTTTCTTGAGAACCCTATACTCTCTTTATTTACTTGTTTGTTTATTAAAACAATCTTTTCTCATTTTACATACCAATCCCAGTTCCCTCTCCGTCCCCTCTTCCTGCTCCCCCTACCTTCTACCCTCCTCTCCTCCCCCATCCACTCCTCAGAGAGGGTAAGGCTTCTGATGGGAGTCAACAACATCTGACTCATTACTTTGAAGCAGGACCAAGGCCCTTTTCCCTATATCTAGGCTGAGCAAGGTATCCCTCCATAGGGAATGGGCTCCAAGCACCAGGGATAAATTCTGGTCCCACTGCCAGTGACCCCACAAACAGCCCAAGCCACACAACTGTCACCCACATTCAGAGGGCCTAGTTTGGGCCTATGCAGCTTCCCCAGCTGTCAGTCTAGAATCAGTGAGCTCCCACTAGCTCAGGTCAGCTGTTTCTGTGGGTCTTTCCCTTCTGCCCCTCATCATGGTCTTGACTCCTTTGCTCCCTCTCTTTGAGTGGACTAAGGAAGCTAGACCCAGTGCTTAGCTGTGGATCTCTGCGTCTGCTTCCATCAGTTGCTGGATGAAGGGTCTATGATGAAAAATTCAGGTAGTCATCAATCTGATTGCAGGGGAAGGCCAGTTCAGGCACCCTCTCCACTGTTGCTTAGGGTCTTAGCTGGGGTCATCCTTGGGGATTCCTGGGAATTTTCTTGGTGCCAGGTTTCTCACTAGCTCCATTATGGCTCCATCAATCAAGATATCTCTTTCCTTGTTCTCCCTCTCTGTCCTTCCCACATCTCGGCCATCCTGTTTCCTTATGAAAACCCTATTTTCTTAACCATATAGTTGCATGGGACCCCGTCTTCCCTCCTGGTGTGTCAGATATATATATATATATTTCCCTTTGAGTGCTATTCGTTTGTCTGCTGTTTTTGTTTGAAATTCAACTCAAGTCCCCTTCTCTCCCTGAAAGAACAGATGACATACTTACCAATTGAAACAACACCAGTTTTAGACTCACTTTCTTTAATGAAACAAACGTGGATCTCCCTCACTTCATAAGAAAACTGAAGCATTCCCCTGAAGCTGAGTTAGTTCATAAATAAACACAGATTATCTTTGTAATCATAAAATCTGCTGATGTGCATCCTTAGTCCCAGCTCCTGGATGATGTCATTATGTCAACATTCATGAACCTTCTTCAACCCACAGAGCAAATAACTCAGATCCCAAGGATAATATCTAAAAATGGTAATGTCTGTGTTTTCAAAACTGCCTTCTCATGTTTATCTAATTTTATTTTCACAATGATTCTGTAAGTAACTTTCACTAATGCAATTTTTCACTAATGTAAAATGAAAATTGAACGTTCACCAAGTTACAGTTAAAAAATTAAGTAATATATGGTTAAATAAAATTCTAAAGTCATATTTTATTTCCAGGATTAAGTCATATATTTCCCTGACCACAGGGGAATTTTAAAACAACAGGTAATTTTCTGTGTCAATTTCTAGAAATTCCCTCAATGTCAGAGTTTATTTAAATCTTTCTCAATCTTCATGGTTTTCATTTCTTGTTACCCACAATACTTCACAGTGTCTCTCACACACACTGAATCCCTTGTCCCGTTCCAATGAGATAAGTCATGGAGAGTGGCCATGCATATGGTCTTCAGATGTAGAAACTGGCGTCTGTAGACAGATGGAGTTGGCTAAGTCAACGGAATACAAGAATAGTATAGGATTTTATAAAGCTGAGTTAAATTTCTGTCCTAATACGGAAAGGAATGCCTTTTCGGGTTGGGTTTTGGTTTGGCTTTGGGGGGTTTTATTTATTTATTTACTTACTTATTTTTAGACAGGATTTTTCTGTGTAGTCCTGGCTGTCCTGAGAAGTGCTCTGTAGACAAGGCTGACCTCAAACTCACAGAGATCCACCTACCTCCGCCTCCAAAATGCTGGGATTAGAGGTGTGCGCCACCATGTCCTGGTGGAATGCTTTTTCTTAATAGAACAATTATTCTAGAATTTCAGAACCATGTCATAGTGTATGATATATTAACCTACTTATCTTGGTTGCCCCTCTGTGAGTCATACACAAGCAGTGAGTCAACAAATTAAAGGCCAGACTTTATTACTTATATTCTATTTTGAATTGATAATATTAATGCCTTTAAAAATACACTTTATGTTTTTGAGACAGGGCTTTGGGGTTGAGGAAATGGCACTGTCAGTTAGCTGCTTGCTTTGCAAGCCTGAAGACCTGAGTTCAGATCCCTAAAAGCAACATAAAATGTTAGGTAGAGCTGTTTTCCTGAAGTGCCAATGTTGGAAGTGAGAGGCCTAAGACAGAGAGATTGTTGGCACTTGCTGGCTACCCTGTCTAGCTGCATCAACAGATTCCATGGTCAGTGAAAGAATCTGTCTCAAAGAGCATAAGGTGAGAGTCAAAGAGGAACACATGTGATGGCAGTGTTTGGCCTCCACACATATATGCATACATGCATGGGTACCCACGCCCTAACAAATAATTCATGAAACACACACATGGGGGGGGGTGTCTAATTCCAGGCTGACCTGGAATCCACTATGTAGTGGAGGTGGGCTTTGAACTCCTGATTCTCCTGCCTTTATCTCTCAAGTGCTGGGATTGCAGACAAAGCACTGTGCCACCCACCCAAAGCCTGCTTTTTTTATCATTTCTTCCTCCCTTCATAAGCAAAACCTGACCAATTTCCCTCAGCTTCCAACCACTGCATGATTCATACCCTCTATGCCCACGAATACCAATGATTCATTTCAATCAAGGTTCTCAGAATCACACTGATTCTTCTGAAAACACAGAGCACTGCCCCACCCAGGTTTGGGATGGGGACTGTTTCTAACCAATTGCCAGAAGGTGCTGATGTTGACTGTCAGGGTACCACTCCTCCAGAACCACCGCACTAGTACCTCCTCCCAAGGGTTCTTTTCATAGCTTCCCTCCAGAAAATGTTTCAGATGGCAAGACTCAGGCATGTAACAACCACATGACTCGGCTTCCCGTTGGAAGCATCTATCTGGAAGAAAAAGAGAAATGTTTAGCATGACACATTGCCTCTTTCAAGCTTTTCCAGCCACCAAATTAGAAGCAGGAGAGTTATAGGGAGAGCATCACGATACATGCTAGAATGATACTGTTGAGATTTCGGCATCTTACAGCTTGGTTCCTGAAGTCAGTTCTAATGAGTAACAGTGGTTCAGGTGAGTCCCCCCCAGCCACCCTACAGTTTGGTACCACATGCTCCCAGCAAAGCCCAAGCCCAAGCCAAAAGATTCTTGAAGGGAGCTCAAAAGCCAGCTCATACTCTTGGCTTTTGGGTGCTGTAGCTGTCAATGGTAAGATTTTTTTTCCTTGTAAGAATCCAGATATATTATTGAAGATCCGTTCTTTTAAATAAATATTTTTCTACAACTTCTCTACTGTTTTTCACAGAAAAAAATTCTCAATGGTCAATAAGTAACATCTATGAGATCAAGTAGGTAGGTTAAATTCTGGAGAGTCTGACAAAGTATTATCCTTTGCATTTCTTAGTGTAATTATCACCTCTAGACACCTCCCAGGAGAGATTTTTAATTTCATTTTTCTTCTCTGTGGAAGAAATTAAGGCACTTTATGCTATAAAACAATTCTGCATTCTAATTATCATAAGAATGACTACAATTTTAAATAGCTTATTACACTTAGTAAAAAATAATTGATGATAAATATCTTATCTCGTTAGGAAATAAGTTTCCAGCAACAACTTAACACATTCACATATCGCAAGAACCACTGACCTTTTATTCTGATCACCGTGAGCTTATTGCATTGTAACATATAGGTCAGCCAGTGAGTAATAAGCCATCCAGATGTAGTTTTTTTCTGCCTTAGTCCAAGGAAAAGAAAAGAGAGTCATAATGGTAAGGTTAGTGAACACTCAGATTTTTAAATAAGTCATTCTGTGTGAGGATGAGTCACAAGTACTTCCTTAGTGACAAAAGTTGTCTGGGTAACGGAGATGCTTCGCTACGTGAAGAACGGGACAGTATGTTGGGTCTCAAACCCACTAGTCATTTCCTTTGCTTAATTGCTAACTGCACTTCCCTGGCTGCAGTTTGGAGCCTGTGTTTGAGCAAGTAACCCAGCAACTAAGACTCACACTGTAGTTTGCAAGGGAGAACAAAACAGTGAAGTTTACATTTCCATGGATTTGGGGAGTAAAAGTCAATGTTGTTTCCCCAAGGTCTTCTGACTTTATGAGGAAATTCACTTGGATCTCAATGTGACCACATCATTATGCAAGCCTTAGAGACCAATTATTTCATAGAAATGGGGGAAGTGGAAGACACAGTATCTAAAAACGTTTTTCTGTCTTTAGCAGCCTGGAACATGTAAGTACTCAAAACACATCAGCAGGGTAGGGTTTCTGGTTCTCTCAGAATAACGCAATCTGTTAGTAATCATGCCATTATTGCTTTAGGATTTCACGGTGTTTTAATACGTGCATTGTGCTTTTCCCTTTATTTACACCTTTGTCCTGCTGCTTCCTTCCCTCCCACATGCCCAATACTTTAAGCATGCTCTATTTTTTAAATGAAGCAAATGTTTATAAACATTCTTTAGAGAAAATCTGGTATGTAAAAGCAGCAAGATGAATGAGAAACAGTTTAAAACTGGATAGCAGGCCTACATGTTTTATCAGTAACGCTTTGGTTTGGCCTTGAAAACTCCTGACTGTCCTTGGACTCCTTGAGCTTCCTCACATTTCATGCAACTCTTGCATTATTCTTAGCTTGTGCAATATTAATAGCCCAAAGGACTAAAATGTACAAAAAACTTTTCCCCTCCATTCATACTAATAGAAAGTGGGTAAACAACTGGAGTGTTCTTGCTTGTAGAAGTAATACATGCGTAAACTCTGTCTCATTTATTTCATTTCTATTAACAAATAAGGGCTAATGTTTTTATTCATTTAATTGTATGCAGGAATCAAGTGACATCACTATCAATTCATTCTAATAAGTTGAGTCAAAAGTAGAAAATGAGATTTACATAGAAAACCCCTAAGATGTCCATAATTCTGGGATGACTCGCTAAAGCCACAGCATTCTCTGAATTAAAATGAGTCCTGTTGCTTCATCAGAGCGGGGGGTGGGGTGGGGAGAATGCAAAGAGATAGACACTGTGCTAAGAATGCCAAAAAGACTCCAGAGCCATTGCCTCCCTGCTGAGGAGCATTCATCCTGCAGCAAAGGTGTTGTGAAGGCCATAGGGGAGGAAGCTCCCCAGCAGTAGCAACATGCTATGAAGCATGCGCACTGTAACACTGACACAGCAAGCAAGGCGTGAGGACTGGTGCGATGGCCACACTGCTGCTCGGTGGACAACCAACAGTTTTGTGACGCCTGCTCCATAGGAAGGGAAGACACACCTGGTATTATAGGCCTGGCCGAAAGGCTGAGATCTCATAGGCTGAAGGAGGTGGGCGTACTACTGTTGTATCCCTAAGAGAATATATTGACAAGTTGTCTTCTAAATATTTGTATTTATAGCCATAGGCTAGTGTCCCTCTGAATCTAGAGCAGAAAAACTCCCCTTTGCAAAGAATGACAGTTAATGCAGAACTCACATACAAAGTGCTGAAATTCAACAGCTGTCGAGGCACAGCCCCAAATGGGACATTTATGTCATCTGTGTCCCTTAAAGCTCGGGGAGCGTCACAGAAGAGGAAGTAGAAAGAATTAACAGTGAGAGATGGACAAGAATCATGCGATGCTATTGCTCACACATGACATGGCTATTGCAGTCGTGAACACTAGGCAGTCATGGTTCCCTGCATAAGCTCGGTCCCTTCACCATTTCATCGTGGACTAAGGAGGTGCCCATGAGGGCCCATCTCTTTCCAAGGAACAGGGGACTGCTAGGTGTCGCTGGAGGGGAGGGTATGATTTTCTTTCATGTTGTAGTCACTGGGGTTAGAATTAGAAGGGGTTCAGAGGGAAAAGAGAGGTTGTAGCAGAGGGTAATGGGGGTTAATATAACCACAAAACAGGGCATGTGTGTATGGAACCATCAAAAATGAGGAAAAGTAACAAGAGTGTTTTTAGCTCCATACAAGAAACTGTGCTACAAAACAAATCCATTTTATTATTACCTGATTTCTTATATTTCCAGGAATAATAATAATGATACTAGTAACCTCCCACCACTTGGGAACTACATGTGGAGACAAATTAGCAGTTTCCCAGGATACCAAGGTAATTGGCAAAGTTTCTAAGATTAGCATGATCTTCCCCCCCCCCCTTTTCCCCATACTGACTGCTTTATTTACAGGCTTCTGAGTGACAGTTGTCCCCAGTTCAGCCCCTATCTTTTCTCCAAAAGGAAATGAAGATGAAAACAGACTTCCTGACAAAGCCCAACCAAGTGACCAGGGCAATCAGTAGCCTTGACTCCCAGACCACAAGCACAAGGAGGTGGAGAGAACAGGAAGTCCAGTTCCCTAAAGACAAGGTGCTGGTGAGGTGGTTGAGGAGAGTGGAGGTCCCACAGCTATTCCTTGTCAGGGATGTCAGGAAACTGTCACCAGAGGAACCAGGAACCTAAAGCTTGGGGGCAGAGCTGGGGCTGAAGAAGGAAGCAACCTGAAGAGTCATTTGAGGCATAAGGTTCTGAAGTTTGAGGCCACTCAGGGCAGCATGGCTCACCTCACTTCCACCCCATCGATGAGCAACCAGGGCCACCATTGCAGCCATTTTTGCATTCACACACACACACACACACACACACACACACACACACACACACACACACACACACACATCTACACCATGAACACGCAGGGAAGACTACCACAGCTGGGACCCATTCACATCCATTCCATACCCTCAGAGGGAGGGCTGTCACAGTCCCAGACCTATATCCTGACGCTCTGGAATGTCTCTGAACTGGTACCCAGGTGAGGGACTGCTGAGGGACAGGTCCTTGATATTGCTACTGATTGGCTGTCTCGCAGGCATCTGTCCAATCGCTGGTTCTGACAGACACGTGATGGGTGTCTGGACTCCTCTATGCAACTGTACAGAAGATGACTCCAGTGTTGTGAGCACAGTCCATTTTTACATCACAAGACTTCTTGTGGTTGCAGAAGAAGCAAGTGAACCAGGTCTGTAGGCTGCCTGTCATCTTCTCAGGGGTCGGGTTCTAGGGAGAATGAAGCCTGTACCAGCCCTGCCTTGCAGTCAAGGCCACTTGACCTTGGAGATACTAACTTCCGGCCCTTCCCTAATCTTTACAAAGTGATGGAAACAACATTATAAGCCATTGGACAAATATGTAATAGTTTTGTTAAAATAGTCTCGATAAGTAACTATACTACAACAATGCTCTTTTAAATGGCATCTCAATTTTATAACTGGGATGGCAGAGATTTTTGTTCCCCAATCTTCTTTTTTTTTTTCCATCTCTTCTTTTATCCCCTTCAAAAATTCACAGAATCCAGCTGCTCTTCCACATGTAACATTTACTGGGACTGTTTTGGTTTCTACACTAGGTTTCCCTTCTGCACGTCAACAGTTTCATTCCTTCTACCCACGTTCCACCTTCTTTCCTCTCCAGCAGATTGTAAAGAGATGATTAAGAAGTTAGACTTTATGGATAACTCTATGGATAGCTATCTGCTTTTCCTTCCCAAAGTTGAAAGACATCTCCAGAGGAGGATCTTGGAGTTTCTTTGTCCTCTATTCTTCTAAGAAGCGTGGAGATACCAAAGACGCCCATTATTTCATCATTGTAGCTATGGAAACCAAACACACTGAAAGCAGATCAGGGGAAGTAAAAGACAACTAGCATGAACTATTCCTGTGAGTGGGTAGCAAATAACGTAGAGTTTAAATAGATCTGCTTCACCTTTACGAGATTTTAACCTACGTTGACTAGAGTAGCAAATGCTCTGCTTGATGACAGGCCTTAATGAATAATCATTTCCCTCAGATTAATTTCCTGGTTAAATTGTTCTGCCTAGAATATACTCATTCTCTTGATTACCCTGTCTGGAAAGCCCAGAGGCGTGTTTGCTTCTGTCTTTCCTCTACCTCTATCTAGTCTCTAAGCCTCGCCTTCACTTTGGTTTCTTTGATCTACTACAAACAACTCTCAAGCATTCTGCCCAATTCATCCTCAACAGCATGCCACAGCAACCCCCTAAAATGCAACAACAAGCATGTCTTTCTCCTCAGAAACCGCAGGGAATTCCATTGCCCACTGCATCAATTACCAACTCCTCTCCCTGGCATTTGGTCTTCCAACGCATGGCCCATGTTAGCTTCCAGTTTCCTTCCCTCTACCTCTGCCTCACAATTTAGCAACTCTGAGCTTCTTGATAGTCCTCAGAAGGCCCAGATTTTGCCTATGCTGATTGGCCCGCTTGGGAAATACTTTCTCCGCCGAGACCTACTGTGGAAACCACATCAGTCTTCAAAAATATCTTATTATATGCATTTTGAGTCTCCCTCAAATGGATATAATTTCTTCATATAAGCCCTTCAGCATTTCATTCATATATCAGTCATGATTCTCATTCACTATCCATCATAGTCTATGAGACAGGCATCTCAAGGACGCCCTTTAACTAAGTATGTAGCCTAATGCCTCCACTTTCCAAGGGCTGGGATGATAGGCATGAGCCATCTACTTCTTTCTTCTGGCTTCTTAACTCCTCCCTAAAGGTAGGAAAAGTTTCCAACTTACCTCACTCTACTAAGTAGCATGGGATACAGCGGAGAAAGCAAATACAAATTCTTTTTTAATTTGCGGGCATCATGGTCTTTATTACAGCTTTTTTTTTCCTTTGAGTATTGTCTCTGCTGTACCATGTACATACTCACACAGACTTCATATAATGCTGCAAGAAGATATGGACCACACACTTCTTCTCCAGTTTGTGGCAGCATGTCTAGAGATGGCTAAATATTCAATAAGTATATCTTGAATAAATTAATAAAATATATAGATCACAACTTCCCTTAAAGTTTGAGTTCCATCACATCAAAAGTGATGAGCATACTGAAGGAACATAACACGAACCTCTGAATGCTAGTCTCCCGCCCTTTATCCCACTCAATACTAGTCTCCCGCCCTTTATCCCACTCAATACTAGTCTCCCGCCCTTTATCCCACTCAATGCTAGTCTCTTTATTCCACTGAATGCTAGTCTCACTCCCTTTATTCCTTTTATTCACAGACTCAACAAATGTTCTCCTCCAGCCACTGAAAACAGAATAGTGAGCCAGGCAATGCTGGTGCACACTCTTAATCCCAGCACTCAGGAGGCAGAAGCAGAGGCAGGTGGATCTCTATGAGTTCGAGGCCAGCCTGGTCTACAAAGCTAGCTCCAGGACAAACAGGACTGCTGCACAGAGAAACCCTGTCTTCAAAAACAAAAACAAAAAACAAACATAAAAACAAAAAAAAAAATAGAGCAGTGAGAAAAGAGTTAATGTGAGCTTTCATCTCATAGCGCCCATATCCTAGCAAAGGGATGAATAATCCTCTTTAGATGATCTTGGAATTTTAAATACAATTTAAGAAAAGGGGTTAAGATCCAAGACAGATGCACTGGTAGAAACTGAATATCTAGATGAAGCAGAAGCCAGCTGTAGTATCACAGGAAGGAGGTACAAAAGGACTCAAACACCTGAACTTGAGTGACAGCAACATGAGAGCCATGTGGCTGTAGGTATCAGTGGGACCTGCCCCGTTGGACCTAAGAGATGCGGAAGTAAGAAAATGGTCCTGTTTCCTCACTGAAGTGCTCCAAAGAGTGAAGCTGGGGAAGCTGCTGTGGATGGTGATTTTTAGGGTGTGAGATGAGCTCTGTCTAATGTTGCTTAGAAGACTACTGAAGGGGCAGGGCAGCATTTAGGTGAAAATGTTTAACTCCTAAGAAAAGTTTGTATTCAGAGCGAAGGCGCAAACAAATCCCAACCGTTATCGACTGTGTTCAGAGACAAAGCACCTGTTGTACGGCTGTGCCAAATCCCTCTAGGAGTCTGGCATCTAGCAAGATGGTAAGTAATTACTCTGCCCATTTAATTTCTAGGACACAACAAATGCCTAAATGTTATTCATGAATTGAATTGGTTGATGGTATGATAACTATCACCATGAAATCAAACAGAAAAGCCGCTATCTACCTGAAAGGAGGGTCAAGTAAAAATTGATGGATGCTCCAGCAGCATTAAGTTAAACTCGATGTGCTTACAATACCCCCCATCCAGTAAGCATAAAAATGAAAATACTTGTATTACTTATTATCTTCATGATTGGGACTTAGGTTTTATCTTGTTTTTAGCCTCTTTGATTTTAATTTTGATTCATAAAAGCTATGCTTGTTTATAGGATGCTATATGATATTTATGCCTCTGTGGGTATTTTGTTTGTTTAGATGGAGAAGAGGGTGTCATGGATCCTAGGCTCTCCTTGAAAGAGTTATGCAGGAAAAAAAGACTTAAGCTCCTGCTCTTCCTGTCTCTACCGTCCAGGTAATAGGACTACAGGTTTGTGTCCCTAGGCCTCATTTTACCAGCCTTCTCTTTCCTAGTGTGCACCCAGAGTTTCTGCCAACTACGGTCCTCTTGACATGACTTCCTGTAGGCAGCTTTCTCAAAGCCTCCATAGGCCACTAAGCTCCTGTGCACACGGCTGGCTGGTCTGTCAACTCAAGTCATCCTGTTCAACTGACATGGCCAAAGCTTGCAAATTCCCAAATCACTGTTTGTACTTCACATGTGATCGTGTTTGCCTAGCCTACAGCTCACATGACCATTCATTTATTTATATGCAAAGTTGCATCACACATAAGTCAAGCATTTAAAAATACTTGAGATAGACTTTCAAGGCAATTAAAAATAAATATGAAAACTGAGAAAGCTATCATAGACTGTTTACTTTCCAAAGTAAGTGCACAGTGAGTAATGGTGAGGTAGTTCATTCCAACATACTGATTTCTACTTTCCGTGAATATCACCTGCTGGGTAAAGTGCTGTGTAAGACACTCCCCCCCCGTGTGTGTGTGTGTGTGTGTGTGTGTGTGTGTGTGTGTAGTGAAACAAATTCTTTCTCAAGTCTCATGACTTCTCCACTTCTCCATGAATGAATTGTAGTAGTTTTCAATTCACTTCTCTACCTTATAAAAACTTCTGAATTGAAGAATAAATTGAACAGTGCATGCTTGTAAATAAACACAGTTCCATCCATTCTAGAGATATCAGCAGACATATCAACAGTAGAAGGAGATATTCATAGACCTTCCTGAGACTACAGAAAAGAAACTGGCCAGAGAGAAAGGATACCCTTCAGGTGATGAAGGAGACCAGGGCCTACTGAAGAAGTCATCACACACAACCTGAGGAATTTGCTGTGGGTGCCCACATGGCACACTGCCACACCACACCAGAATCCAGCCCTCATTTTCCACAATGACTCATTCTGCTAGAGTCCACTGACAAAGCCACTGCACTGCTCGGGAATCAACACGCCATGAAGGAGGAAGGGCTGTACTCCCTCCGCCCCACAGGGAAATCACTTTTCTCATCCTGAGCCCTTCCAAGCAAACTCACAATGGTGACATTTGCTGAACAGTGGCTTGAATAAAAGGCTTTCAGTACACAGGATGGTAACATGAGGCACAGGCTAACCCCAGGAATGCTCTCTGGGAAGGACTCACAGCCTCTCATTGAAAGAGAGAAAAAAAGAAAGCCGCAGCAGGAGAACTGGGCCCCAGAGAGTCCTGCTGGCAGTCGCAGTCCCCAGAACTAACTGAAATGAGGTAAACACACTATTGCTTCAAAGACCCTTACACAAAGAAGCTAGCATAGCTCCAAGCGTCTCTAAGCCATTTTTCTTAATTTCCAGGTAAGCTGTGGATATTCTCTGCCCCAAAGAAAAACAAAAGCAAAAATATAACACAAGCCTTTTCCTCGTCTCTTCACAACTGGACCCCTTTCCCAGCTCTTTCGTAATTAATTCTTCCAGTACTCCATAAATACCCACTTAGAGTACTCCCCAAAGCAACTGAGATTGATTTTTTTTTCTTCTGCTTAATCACAAGGGGCCTGACTTCCCTTTCCTGGAAGCTCCATCTCCCCTTAGTCCTGTCTAGTTGTTAACAGTGAACCGGTAGCCTTGAGCTGGGCAGTTGGTTTCCCTTTGAAAGGTGACCTTCGCTGGATTGAAACAGTGTCTGGACCTTTTGTTCTGTGGACAGTTGCATCTCCATTTCATGTTATATTTTACAAATTCTTGTAGGGAAAAAAAGGATCTGTGACATTGTCCAGACCAGTCACTAGACTCTTCTCCATCTGCATCGCTGCCCTAAAAACAACACAAATCTCTTTCTTCAGTCATCACTTGAGTTACATAACTGCCTTTCATTTGAACTTGTTCATCAGATTGGTCGGGATTTTTGTCCTTTTTTTTCTTTGTTTGTTTGTTTTTAAACGATACCTAACGAATTCTTGTCTGGCTCGGGTTATCTTTTAATGAATTCCACTTTCAGAAAAGACCATGATCATCGAGCTTGTTTTTTGAAACTACCAATGTAGTTTCCTCTTTCACCCAGAAGTTAGGGTGTGGTTTTATGCAGGAAGAAAAGAAGGGAGGGAAACGCGGGAGGGAACTTAGCAAGAAAAGCCTTGCTGAGTGCGTTTGAGATCTGGGAGGGGGTGGGATGTGTTCTGTGGCTCTCAGAAGTTTCTTCCTAAGGAGAACGCAACACATTCTGGTGTCTCCACGACAACAATCAAAAGAGCGATTACAGAGTTGGTTTAAAACTTAGGACGATGAGCTTGGCGTCCTCAGAGTTTTGAGTCAATCTCAACTAACGGTTTTTCCTGAACCGCTAGACGATCTCACCCTCAGGGATTCGTGAGTCACCACCATTGACTCAGCGACCCCACCCCTGTCCCCTGGGCTTTCTTTAGTCAGGAGGCAGTGGATCCTGGCCCTCTGAAGTTGGACTGAGTCCATTAAATCCCGGGATACGACCACCCAAAACAAGCCAGCCCTCTGCAAAGGATCCAAGTGTCTGTCCTTGAGCCTGGTATGGTGGGCTGAGGGCTTCTCCACTATGTGCCCCAATCTCGGGTTCTCTTTGTTTCTCTCTCCCCGCCTTCCGATCTGCAGGACAGCCTTTGCTTGCTCTTCCTGCTCCTCCACTCACAGGTCTCCCCACCCACCCAGTCCCAGAAGACCGCAGTTCTGCAACCGCGCCCCTCCCACCGGCGCGCCTAGACCCACGCCCCTTTGGCTCATTGCCAGGGACCACTTTGCTCAACTTTCCGGAGCTCCCCTTCCCCCATTCATCCATCCCGCGATCCCTCCTTTCTTAGAACCCAAGGAGCCGGGAGTTTAGGGTGATCATCTGGAAAGCCCCTGAAAGTCCTAGCCCTGTCCAAAAAGTAACGGGATGTGTCCGATCCCCGACAGCTCTGAAAGAAGACTCGAGGGACACCCCCTTGCCCCCCCTTCCCCCTCCCGCCTTCCTCACTTCTCTCCGGGTCCCCATTGGTTGGCGCGCCCGGCGGCTAGGATGGCAGTGGGAGGGGACCCTCTTTCCTAACAGTGTTATAAAAGCAGCTCCCTTGGCGGGGTCCGGTCCTCTGCCACTCTTGCTCGGGACCCCAGAGACAGCAGCGCTCCCACGCTTGCAGCCGCAGCAGCCCAGTCCACCTTCGCCTTCGAAACCATGTCCACCAGGTCCGTGTCCTCGTCCTCCTACCGCAGGATGTTCGGTGGCCCCGGCACTTCGAGCCGGCCGAGTTCCAACCGGAGCTATGTGACCACGTCCACCCGCACCTACAGCCTGGGCAGCGCGCTGCGCCCCAGTGCCAGCCGCAGCCTCTATTCCTCATCCCCCGGTGGCGCCTATGTGACCAGGTCCTCTGCGGTGCGCCTGCGGAGCAGCATGCCCGGCGTGCGGCTGCTGCAGGACTCGGTGGACTTCTCTCTGGCAGACGCCATCAACACCGAGTTCAAGAACACTCGCACCAACGAGAAGGTGGAACTTCAGGAGCTGAATGACCGCTTCGCCAACTACATCGACAAAGTGCGCTTCCTGGAGCAGCAGAACAAAATCCTGCTGGCCGAGCTTGAGCAGCTCAAGGGCCAGGGCAAGTCGCGCCTGGGCGACCTGTATGAGGAGGAGATGCGGGAGCTGCGCCGGCAGGTGGATCAGCTCACCAATGACAAGGCCCGTGTCGAGGTGGAGCGTGACAACCTGGCTGAGGACATCATGCGGCTGCGAGAGAAGTAAGGCCTGACCCACGCGAGTAGTGGGGCTGTGGGAGGGAGGGGAGTCCTGGGCTCTGTTCGAGGGCTGCCACGCCCTTGGGGATGTGGCCGGGGCTGTGGTTGTCTGAAGGATAGCAGCAGAGGAAGCGGCCCCGCCCTGAACCTAAACTTTGCAGTGAACATTTCCCTTCGGGCTCCACTCGAGCTCTTCCCCTGGACTTGAAAAAAGTTTGCTAGCTTCTTCTGGTGGGCTTTCAGTTACCAGACAGGAGGAGAGGATCTGAAACAAAGACGGCAGAAACAACTGGGATGCTGGGACTGGGATTCCTCTTTCAGGTGTAGGGATTTGCCACCGCCGTGATTGTGTTTTCAGGCTGTGCCCCAACTCCAGCTAACATCTGCAGAGGGCTGCATACTTGACAAAGTCGCTGTCTCTGGCGTGGGTGGAGGTGTCACAGCTGCTCTGGCCTCGAGGCTCGGCGGCGATGCGGTTGGGTGTGGCCGCCCCTCCCCTGGAGATTTCCCAGTTCCACCCCTAAACGTTTCACCGCTTTAGATTGCAGGAGGAGATGCTCCAGAGAGAGGAAGCCGAGAGCACCCTGCAGTCCTTCAGACAGGTTTGTAGACTTTTCGCTTGCAGACAGCAGCCCCACCCACCCAAAGCACTGGCAGTTAAAGTGTGCAAAACTTCACGTCTGCGTGTAAAGCGCCCTGGTGGAAGAAAGTCCACAGATTGAAAAACTCCATTGTTTAGGCCAGCCCTTACAACAAGTTTTTTGTTCTTTTTTTTTTTGCTTCCTTTTCAGATTTTTCTTCCCAAACATTTTTTGACACACATTAGCATTCTGATTTTGAACGGTTACAGTTTGATTAGATTGTGGTTTGTGAAAGTCGAGTTGGCTAACTTTCACAAGGTCACACACAAGGTCACACAAAGCACAGTTGCACCCTCAAGTTTGAAATGTAGAAAACTCTGGAGGATGAAAAAGTTTAACTGGATTTAAGCCAAGTTCCCTTTCTTCCTTCGAAGTTCGGTACTGCATGAAAGCTAGCCGAAGTGTCCGTTGCACAACCATTTTTGTAATCTAACACCGGTGAAAGGAAGCTGTCTGTGTCCGCTGCTGCAGGGTATTAAGAGTTTCTATGGGCTTCACTATGGAATGCAGATACCCACCGTCCTAGTAAATGCGGTGGCTCTGGAGAGAAATAATGGGATCCTTTGTGTTCCTGGAGCAGCTTTACAACAGGCTACATTCTTATTGAATATGTAATGATGTAGCCACAGTTCCAACTGGACACAAGTATTTGCTAACATCCCCTATCTAATGTCTGGCCCGAGCTTGTGAAGTATGTGGCTGGCGTACAAAGTTCCTAAAGCTACAGTCTTCCACATTTGGAAAAGCCCCTCTTTACGGGCTTGTAGACTTTTTAGCACCTTCCACAAATAAAATAAATCCTAGCCTGAAGAGTGGAGTTTTACATGACGGAGTGATTTTTGTTTTTGTTCCAAAGTTAGGTGGTTCCTTAGTGTGCCAAAGCGGAAAGATGGCCAGTACCGTCTTGTCCCTGGGAGCGCTCATTAGAATCAGTTACAAAGCTTTCCAGTTGCATGCTCTAGGGTAGCATTTTGAAGGTGAGAGATATTTGGATACATATTGGCAGTACAAGAATATGTGGCTCATTTTACTCACTGAGGGTACATGGTCATCACCCAAGGAATGTTTTCTGCAAAGCATTGGGTCGACAGGCAACGTTTCTTACTTATGAACTAAATAAAATTGCTTCATTCACTTAAATAAAAGGTACATTTCATTGGACTTTTTCAAAAAAGGTTAGTCCAACATCATTTATATCTTTTTGAGGACTTAGTGAAAGGCAGAAATGAATGCTACAACTACTCAAGTTCTTATTTCATTTTTATTAATTTGTATTTTCCTTGAGGATGATAGCATAACTCAACATTTTAGAACCATAAAGCTATAAACTATGCTGTAAATACAATTACTTGCAAGAGAAGGGCCATAAGGATCCTGACATTCCCTTCAAGGGAAGCAAACTATCAGTAGCAAGATTGCAGATTCTTTTCTCTCTCTCTCTCTTTTTTTTTTGTTTTTGTTTTTTGAGACAGGGTTTCTCTGTAGCTTTGGAACCTATCCAGGAACTAGCTCTTGTAGACCAGGCTGGCCTTGAATTCACAGAGATACTCCTGCCTCTGCCTCCTGAGTGCTAGGATTAAAGGCGTGTGCCACCACCGCCCGGCAGATCTCTGTAAAGAATCTACACATAGTCTCACTGTGTTTTGCCCTAGCATCCTAAAACAGCAATGTCACTGAATTCATAATGATGGCTGCGAAAGACAGAAATACCCTACAGGGGGCATTTCATAAAATTCAGAGAAAGCAAAAACCACTATATATCAGGATTAAATCACTTCTTATCCTTCTTGCCTGATGAGCTTGTCTCTGCAAATGCATGACCTGAATGTGATCAACGAATTGCTACTTAATGTGAGTCTAGCACGGGAACCTGGATGCCAGATAACTGAGCACTTGCTCTAGATCCCAAAGATAAGCATCAGAAGGTTTACACAGGGGAAACAAAAGGAGCTTGCATATATGTTAAATCTCTTGAGCTCAGTATCTGAGAGATGTTTGTGTGTGTGTGTGTGTGTGTTTGTGTGAGTGTGTACCACATTTGTGCAGGCAACACGAGACCAGAAGAGGGCATCTGATCCCCTGAAACTGGCATAGATGCCTTTGTGAGCTGCCAGATGTGGGTGCTGGAACCCAAGCTCAGATCCCCTGAGAGACCAGCATGCTAACACCTAACAAGTCATCTTCTCAGTTGTCCCACATCACACTTTAACTTTTTTTACTTTTTGAAGTTTGCATTCTTATATTACATGTGCTCAGGCAGACATGGAGTAGTAGAATCAGATCAACTACAATCATCACAGAATTTAAAAAAAATTAAGTGCAGTGACAGTGATTTTTCAGGCTTAAAAATGATAATGAAATTTTACACGTAGAAATGTAAACTCAATGGAGTTCACCATACCATGTCATGTGCACACATATGTATATTTTTGAATTGTCTACTAGTTACCTTCAATACAACAAGATGACTTTCAATTCATCTTTATAGCTAAGAATGTATATTGGAATGGAACACTAAATAATTTATAAATTTATCAAGAGTCAGGAAATTTTCAGCACCTTTTCTATAGTAAGGCAGTTAGGTTTCATGTGGTTAGTTTTTAAATGAACGAACAAACAAACAAATAAGGGTTTGTAGAGATGGGTCAGGGGTCGAGAGCACTCGCTACTCTTCTAGGGGACCTGAAGTTCAATTCCCAGCACCCACTAAGTTGCTCTTAACTCCAGTTCCAGGGGACACGAAGCCCTCTTCTGGCTTTCATGGGCACTACACCCATGGTGTATTTACAGACACATAGACAAAACACCCATATACATGACATGAAATGGAAAAAGCATTAATATAAATAGATAAAATAAAGAATAGACTTTAGTGCCCCTACATCATCTTTTCTCTTAAAAATAGGATGTTGACAATGCTTCTCTGGCACGTCTTGATCTTGAACGTAAAGTGGAATCCTTGCAAGAAGAGATTGCCTTTTTGAAGAAACTGCATGATGAAGTAAGTGACGTCACTTTCAGTGATCGAGGAAGGCTAAGTTGAACCCATGTTGTCCATATCTGACCCCTCTCTGACTCTTATTTCCTCAGGAAATCCAGGAGCTACAGGCCCAGATTCAGGAACAGCATGTCCAGATTGATGTGGACGTTTCCAAGCCTGACCTCACGGCTGCCCTGCGTGATGTCCGCCAGCAGTATGAAAGTGTGGCTGCCAAGAACCTCCAGGAGGCAGAGGAATGGTACAAGTCCAAGGTATGAAAGGAGCCCGAGTGGCCGGGGCAATAGAAAAGCCTCTTGCTCGCAAACATCTGCCTCCAAGTCCATCAATATCCCCAAGCTTTCCTTAGAAGCTGGCTCTGTTGTTTCCATGTTCCTGCCACTCATGATGCTTCCTTTAGTATGACAAACACCCTTCCACTCATTGTCTTCCACGCTGCTTCAAAGAACACCTCACTGCCAAGCTCTTGACCTCAACAACATTAAAGAACCGCAGTAGCGCAAATGCTGCTTAGAAACAGCAGCACCAGTGGCCACTCCTCTCTCTCTCCCCGACTTTCCAAGCAGACACTTAGACGTATCCTAGGAAACACTGAGTCAGACGAAGACGACCCTCCTAAGAGGGTGAAAAGTCTTGGGAGTGAGCAGTCACCATTTCTGATTTCTTCCTGACAGTTTGCTGACCTCTCTGAGGCTGCCAACCGGAACAACGATGCTCTGCGCCAGGCAAAGCAGGAGTCCAATGAGTACCGGAGACAGGTGCAGTCCCTCACCTGCGAGGTGGATGCCCTTAAAGGAACGGTGAGTACCCAGCAGCAAGAGGGAGAGAATGATGAGCTCAGCTCCGTTCTGTTGACTAGGTTAACAGTATAGACAAATTAAATATATATGATAATTTATATTCTTTGGCTATGCATAAAATATATAAGTATATTGTATATAATCTATAATCTCCATTATATATATATATATACAAAATTATATACAAAGACAGTTTTAAGAATTATTCAATGGGTATCTTGAAAGTCTTAGCTTACATATGTTATTGACTGTAATAAGAGATATTTTAGGGTCGGGCACAGGAGTATACTCCTGTAACCCCAGCACTCTGGAGACCAAGGCAAGAGTATTGTAAGTATTCCATAATTTGTCCATGTAGATATTTTATCTCAACGAAACAAACGTGGGGCTTCAGGCCTGTCTTCCCTGTTGGAAACTAGCAGGCACTGGTTCCATTAAGACGGCTAGTGCGTGTGGTTTGTAAATGTTCTGGGGACAGGTGGAGTTGGGAAATCACACCAGAAGCCCTTCTTCCTTCCTACAGAATGAATCCCTGGAACGCCAGATGCGTGAGATGGAAGAGAATTTCTCCCTTGAAGCTGCTAACTACCAGGACACTATTGGCCGCCTGCAGGATGAGATTCAGAACATGAAGGAAGAGATGGCTCGTCACCTTCGTGAATACCAAGACCTACTCAATGTTAAGATGGCGCTGGACATTGAGATTGCCACCTACAGGAAGCTGCTGGAAGGCGAGGAGAGCAGGTAGAGAAGCCGACTGCTTGTAGAGGAATTAAGTCCTTACAGCTTCTCTAGGGCCATCTCATTTAACCCTGAGACCGCTTCTTCAAGGTAGCTACACTTTTTAGAGACAAGGAACTTAAGGTTTAAGAAGACTAATTTGCTGTGGTCAGAGCTAATTAATAACAGAGCCAGGATTCGAACTTACCACCACACCAAAGCCAATACTTTCCTCTCTGTAATTCCCTGTGAAGACAATGCTTGCAGTATTTTAAATGTGCTGATGAGACCAACCATAGGTAGATGTTTCTGAATCAGATCTCTAACAGCAACAGATTTCCTAGAGGATGAAAGCAAGAAGTGTGCAAACTAAGTGTGCAAACTAAGTGTGCAAACTCGTTTCTTCTTGTCAAAGTGCTTCGTCTAAAATAAAATAAAAATGTTTCTTCTCTTTTTACAGGATTTCTCTGCCTCTTCCAAACTTTTCTTCCCTGAACCTGAGAGGTAAGCATGTCATTTCAAGGTTACAACCAATCACTCAGTAGCACAGCATCCCCTTTTTAGTGATACTGAACAGTGCTATACTAGAGAAAATTCTATGAAATATCCATGACTTCCTTTTTATAAATATATGCATATATCATTTTCTAATTTTTGAGGTTATGGTATAATTACATCATTTCCCCTTCCCTTTTCTGCCTCTAAGCCTCCCAGGTACCACTCCTGACACACATGGCTGTCTTTTAAGTTCATGGCTTCTTTTTGTTTAATTGCTGTTGTATATACATACATATACACACATATGTATGCATATCTACCTACCATCTAGCTATCTAGCTATGTATTCCTAAATATAGCTATGTATGAATAGCTATGTATTCCTAAATACATACAATGGCTCAGGCCATTTAATGTTATTCGTATGTCTATGTTTTCAGTCTTGACCATTTAGTACGGGACCCATTTCCTCTTATACTATCGTTTCCATTACTGTTGAAGATCAAACCCAGGGCCTCGAGCTAGGCCGGTGCTTTCCCACTGAGCTATACTCCTAGCCTAATCCCCTAACTTTCAAACCCAAGTATATTCTTGAATTACACACTTTAAGTTAAGTGTGGATTCCAGATTGCTCCCTCTTAATGGTGTACACAGTGAACTACTATCTCAGTCTGAGTGAAGGAGGCCTTAGGTGCTATGTATTCAAACAGATAATGCTTTGTAAAATTATTAAATTAAAAATATAAAGTCATAATGCTTTGCATAAGATGGCTATTTTTTAAAAAAAACAATTCATTTTTACCTTCTTTTTTTTTATTCAGAAACTAATCTGGAGTCACTCCCTCTGGTGGACACCCACTCAAAAAGAACACTCCTGATTAAGACGGTTGAAACCAGAGATGGACAGGTTGGTACCTTTTAGATAAAATATGGGAAAGGGAAAAAATAAAAGGATATTTTATAAATATAGAGCCATTTCAAATATGCATTGATCCCCTTTAAGTCAGCAAGCTTATATACTAGATGCAGGCAGCTACCTTGAGAGGTCCCCATGCCCACTGGAAGAATAGGCCCTGATTGTTTGGTCTTTAGATGTGGCAGTAATCTTCCTGCACTCTAAAGTTTGTAATCTGAAATGAGAGTAAAACACCCTTAAGGTACTTTCTAGATGAACTGCATTAAAGGGCTTTACCTAATGACATCAGTGAATATCAGCAATGCTTAGACATTGGACATAAAGTTCTCTCTCAGTGACTGTCACCTGTTTATATAGTACAAGGACTTGTATATGGTCAATTAGTGTCTTTTTACCTCTTTATACTAGGAAAGAAATGGTTACAATTAAGTATAATTATGAAAGCTCAACTTCACAAGAGAATATTAAAAAAGCATTTTATTTAATACATTTTGTTGCTTTTGAGCTTTCTGCTTAGGATTGTTACAGCAAACTTCCTAAACTCAGTTTTCAACTATTCTTTTGTGTGTCAGAATCTTCCATTGGATAATTCTATTACTTGCATGAGAAAATCTTGCCTGTGCATCTCTCTAGAAACCCTTGCTATGAAGAGTCAGCATAATCCCCTGCCTGCTCAGTAAATGCTGTCTCTTTAGGGCTGTGTCTTCTTACCATGAATTGACTTACTTCTTTTTTGAGCAGGTGATCAATGAAACCTCTCAGCATCACGATGACCTTGAGTAAAAACTGCACGTACTCTGTGCAACAGCGCAGCACCAGCAAGAAGACAGGAATTCGCATCTTAAGGAAACAGCTTCCAAGTGCCTTTGCTGCAGTTTTCCAGGAGCGCAAGATAGATTGGAGATAGAAATAAGCCCCAGTTTCTAACAACTGACACCCTCAAAGATTTAGAGGTTTACAACACAATCTAGTTTACGAAGAAATCTTGTGCTAGAATACTTTTTAAAGTATTTTTGAATATCCTTAAAACTGCTTTTTTCCCCCAGTAAATACCTGACCAACTTGTTACTGCTTCAATAAATCTTCAGAAATACTCTTTTGATGTGTTATTTTATAATATCTAAACAAATCTCTTCAGTTCTATTGGCTAATTTACTGAAATCATACTTAGTTTTCAAGTTATAAACTCAATTTATTTATGCTTGCAATACAGTTTTCAATTAGTCTTTTACAAGAGTGATCACTTCAATTGTTTATTGTTTTAATTTAGAATAGGTGTATGACTTAGTGGTAAAGGTATGCTTATGTGCACAGGCCCTGGGTTCAGTGTGTAGTGAATGCATGCATGTGTGCACATGCACATACACACATATATAAGTTAAAATTGATTCATAGATGCTATATAGTGCTTAGGAAATGGCTCATTTGGTAAAATTCTTGCTGCAGAATTGTGAGGACCTGAGTTTAGACTCCTGGAGCCCATGTAAAAAGTAGAACATGACAGTGTGCACCCAATTCCAGCATGCTCACAGAGGGTATGGGTGGGGAGGTTGGACAAAGGATCCCTGGGGTTTGCAGACAGTGGATTAAGACAATTTGTGAGCTCCAGGTTCAGTGAGAGACTCTTTCCAAAAGTAGAGTATGAGGCCTCTGTTCCCCATCTGCACATGTGCACTCACATACATACACACATATGCCATGCAAACAATAAAATAAAACAGATGCTATGTAAAAGGCTCCCAGTCTGTGATGGCTCAACTTACAGCTGTTGACTCCACAATAAGTCAGAATAAGGGACATTCAGCAGAAGCTGTACTTTGCAGTATGGTCTCTTCCCAACCTACAGTCACGGTGACACAGGACATGTAGCTATAGCTCCTGCACAGCCAGACAACCACAAGGGAATTAGCACACTAGGCTGCTAATTTAGGATGTGAAGTAGCTTTGTTTTCTTAGAGACACTTTCCACTTGTATGCTTGGACCATGTGAAGGGCATAACAAAATACAACCCCACTGCACATAGAAGGACACCTGTATAAATTAATATGAGCAAAAATGTTGACAGCTCTCTTGAAAATCAGTTAAGCTGGATTTGGGTTGAAGTAGGATTTCAATATTGACAAGTAAGCTTCCTAAAATTAAAAAAGTAAAGATATATTTTAGCACGTGTTGCACATGAGCAGCAGAAACCCCAGTATGTGAATTAAAACTTTATGCAATGCCTGACATACAGAGTCACACCTTCTTCTAGTGAGACGCAGATTAGCTGCCAGATGGGAGTGCACACCTGCAATCCCAGCACTTGGAAGGTGGAGGCAGGAGGATCAGGAGTTCAAGGACAGCCTCTACTACATCCTGAGTTCAAGTCCAGCATTAACTACATGAGACACTACTTTATAAAGTAATGGAAAAGATGATGTAAAGGAATAGAATTCAAGTTTACTTTATAAAACCAAACTCTGTTATGCTTTTATGTGTAAGTCTGTACCTCGTAAGAGCTTCCTACCTGTATGTCTACTGAGGTACGTATAAAGATATATCAAACAAAACATTTTACAACACATCACCTAGGACTTTCTCTCCTTGCAGCCAGCTTACTCGTCATTCAAGAGGGAACTTCTTAGTAATTAATTCGCCAATTCATTGGTAAATAGACAGAGATACTGTGAGTAGTCTTCATGTTTGGAGAAAAGAGTCTAATAAAGCTTCTATCTTTTCTTCTGAGGAGATGGGATTATTGTATGGTAGTCACACATTAAGCCATATTAACTCAACGTGTGCATGGTTTCAAAACCTGGAGTAATAGAGAAGTCGTCTAGACACAAAAAGCTGCCTCTAGGCCAGGCTGTAAGAACAGGCCTTCAGAGGGTGGGTAGAACAGAGGTAAAAAGAAGACAGAAGGTGTTATCTCCAGGGAATAGTTATTGACAGTGTGTCTTCTGGAGCAGAAGCCCTCCTGGGCTTCTCTAAATTCAAAATTCCTATTATTCTGTGATTATCCACTCCCTTAAGGACTAATAAGCAGGCACTAAGTGTGACTTTTTCTTTGTAGCCACCTCCCTTTGGAGTCAAGGGAAGTCGCTCAAAGCCTGGCCCACAGCTTGTGTCAGCAGCTGTGATGCATTTCATGTCACAGAGACTGCGCGAGTTGAGGAGGCATGGTCGCTGAAACCGCAGTTTCTGTCTGTTAGATCGCAATTTGTGTGTCTGTGTTTCTGTGAATGCATATGTCTCTGTGTTTCTACATCTGAGTGTACATGTGTGAATGTGTTGTGTGTGTCTGTGTGTGTTTGTGTGTGCCTGTGTCTCTATGTTGTGCCTCTGTATGTTTGTGTGTGTAGCTCTGTGTGTATTTTATGTTTGCTTGTGTGTGTATGTGTGTATGTGTGTGTGTGTGTGTGTGTGCCTATGCCTTCCCGGAACTGAAATTACAAGTGAGTCACCACATTCAGTTGTTGTTTGGGGCTGTTTGTTTTCCCCCAGACAGGGTTTCACTCTACAGCTCAGAACTCATTACGTAGAACAGGCCTTTGACCTCACAGTTGCCTGCCTGCTTCTCTTCCTAAGTACTTGGATTAAAGCCATGAGCCACCACACCAATACACATTTTTTTAATGTGTCAATGAAATTCTCCATGCTCACAAGGCAAGCATTTCACCAACTGAACTGCAGGCCTAGCCCTTAGAACAACTATTGATAGCGCCTATTCTAACCTGCAAACGTTCTATCTTAGACAAAAGATGATATCTGGTCATTATGTCTCTAGAATAATCTAATTGGAAAGGAACTGTGAATGTGTCTGCTCTCTAACATCCAGTGTTACAGCTGCTGGATCAAACTGCAATAGCAGAGACTGTGTGGAAACACTCCGTTAGGCCCCTAGAGAGTGTTATGTCTGGCATGATAGTCTGTGCTTATAATCTCAGAGTCTGGAAGACTGTTGCAAGTTTGAAGCAAACTTCAGCAAAAAGTCAAAACGAACTCTGTGAGTACCCCAGATCCACACAGACCCACTTCTGAATGGTAAGTAATAAATATGATGTTAACTTATTATATATGATAACAGTAACTTTTCTGTCAATAGTTCATAATGATTCAATTCTATCAACAGGATTGGGAAAATAAATAAATATAATTAAGCCACATTTTCTGTCCTCTATTCATTTTGCAATGTTCTCAGTGTCCTAATCCTATTTTCCCCATCCTGTCTCTCCTTTCTTTTTTTTTAATATTTATTTATTATGTATACAATATTCTGTCTGTGTGTGTATGTCTGCATGCCAGAAGAGGGCACCAGACCTCATTACAGATGGTTGTGAGCCACCATGTGGTTGCCGGGAATTGAACTCAGGACCTTTGGAAGAGCAGGCAATGCTCTTAACCACTGAGCCATCTCTCCAGCCCCTGTCTCTCCTTTCTAACTCACTTTTGGCTTATGAGACTGGAACTCCCTCTGCCACATATTCATTTTCTTCATATATATGGTATTTTGGCATTTAGTCACTTTAAAGTCACATTCCCAGAGGGTGAGAAGGACAATAAGGAGTGCTGCCAATACCCATTGAGACTAATAGCTCCCAGCCTGCAAAGCCTCTGACAGCTCTGTTGAAAATCACATCTGAGAAACGTAGGTGTTGGGGGTTGGATTCATCTCCCTTATCTGTGACTGTCAGAAATTAGACCTTAATGGAAGGCACCCTGGGAACCCATCTCACAGGAATTCAAATCTCATTAAGTATTCTTTTTCTTTTATCTTTAATTATACTGTTAGCATTTTCCTTATCTTCTACTTTGAAAAACTAATAAAAGGGGACTATGTTCTCACAACCTAAGGTGAAAGCAGAGATTAATGTTTGGTTCTTTTATGTATAATATTAATACAAGAATAAAGAAGATTATTTTTAAGTAGATGATGGGGAGAAAGAACGATGGCATTAAAGTATAGGTCTAAACAAGTTACCAGGAGCATTGAGGAAGCCAGGAGAACAATGTGAACATGACATCTCTTCTCTCATGGTGGTGACAGATGAAAGAGGTTGCTGGCCAAGCAAGTGCATTTAGTTTTCAACACACAGCAGTCATCTGCCTTTCCTGATCAGCCTTTAACATGGACACCAAGAACCCCAAATCTCTTTTCTGTGGTTACAGAGTGACATGAGTAATGCTTAGAGAAGTGGAGAGAGGCATCAGCTTCTATTCTAACTGTTGTCTGAATGTTTGCTTTCCCCCAAAACACAGTGAAACCCACCTCCCAAGTCAAGAGGTTGACTTGGCCAGGAGGGCAGAGCCCTCACTGATAGAATTCAAGTATTTACTAAACAGGTCTTGGGGAGTTCATTTGCTACTCTGTCTGGCAGGACAGAGCAAGAAGTCACCATCTACAAACCAGGAAACAGGTTCTTCCCAGACCCAGAATCTGCTGCCACCTTGATCATGGATTTTCATCCTGTGGCACAGTGAGCAATGGGTTTCTAAGTTACTCAATGTAACTATATGTTACATCAACCCAAACAGGATTGTGACAATTCTGTTCCTAAGGAGCCTTTACAGGCTTTCTGAAACAAGCAAGGAAGGTCCTGAAGCAGGCTGGTCTCCCTAACTTGTTAGGTTGCAGATAAATAAAAACTCTCTATTGCTCTGTTTATCTGTTATAACACAACAGAGACAGGGTAACCATACATTATTGTAAATAAGCTCTGGAGATAAGGGAGTCAAGGTTAAGGTGCTGCCAGGAAGACACAGTAAACCTAAACGATGTTATTACAATTGAATCAGTAATTGAATTTTCACTGGAAAACAATAGCAAGAAAAGATGGTCTAGCAGTGGAGTTCTACCAAACCATTTAATATTTGAATGTGAAATCATCATAAATGACTTTATGTTATAAAATTATAAAAGATCATTATGTAGATGTTGCCATATATTTATGTTACTATAAGAAAATACACAAGACTGAGTAACTAAAAAAAAAAAAAAAAACAACAAAAGTTTCCAGAGATTAAGAAATCAAGGTTATAGCAAACTTGGTGTCTGCTAAGAGTCTAGTCTCTGCCTCCGAAATGATGACTTGCCATTGCATCTTCTGGAGGGAACAGAAACCATGTACCCAGATGGTACAAGGAATAAATGGAACGAGAAGGAATGAACTCTTCCTGAAGCCCTTTTATGCAAGTGGAGACCTCATGACACATTCACCTCCTAAAAGCCACACTTCCTAACACTTATGTGTAGGGAGGTTTGCAACGTGAGCTGTGAAGGGATCACAAACAAAAGCATGGCTTCACACCCCAAACTGGGATGTAATGGGAGATATACACTGTACTGCCATTTTTGACATTGATACAGAAGCACATATGGTAATGAAAAACCGACCATCCAAACTGTGATTGCCAAGGTTCTGCAAAAGGCAAGGGTTGGATTAGACAGGACAGGTGCTTTGTGGTGAGGTACGACCTCCCGGGAAGAAGCAAGAATGGGCAGGTGAGGTGAGTCTTGAGCATGTATCACAGGTCTGACAAGAGAAAAAGGAGGGAGGAAAAGACTGAATAAGAGCTGTTTCAGACAGAAAAGAAAAGGTTCCAGCCAAGCCATTGAGGGATCCTCAGGCCACTTGCACAATGGAGTGGCCTCGAAGCCATGGGCCAGGACTACTGCCTTCACCATATGTATGCATTCATTGGGAACAGCTGAGGGGAAGTGGATCCTGATCCACATTGCTGGCAGGTGCAAATGTCAGTTACTTATGCCCCTGAAGCAGATGTTAGTGACATATATAGAATGTTTTAAATATTTATATATACTTCAACTATGCTAAAATTATTTATGTTCTGGGTATGTCTCAGACATGCAAGATTAATTAGAAGCTAATATTTAAAAGGTTAAAGGGAAAATGAAAACTATAAAATGGAAAAAAACTATCTCTCTCTATATATGTATATATATTCTTAGACTAAGAATATAAGAAATTTTCTTAACTTTATGTCAGGAAACTGTAAACAGTCAAGAGCAAGGCCAGTGTGGTAGTTCACACCTGGAGTCCAGAACTTGCAAACCTAAGACAGAGATCGTTAGTTGGATGCCAGTTTGGCTTAATTGGTCCTTTAAGGCCAAAGAGAGCAAGAATAGAATACCTGCTGTTGTCACTCCAAACCATACTGTACTAGAGGAAAAAGATAATTAAGTCAAAATAAAGAAAAGATTCAAAATCATGAATTGTAAATGATATTATTGATTATCTGATAAATCTGAAACAGTGTACAAAGTCTGTATTAGATGAGCAAAATGTGCAGAGAAGATATGTCATTCAAGATGGGATAAGGTGATGTAGCATTAGCTGGAGATATCAAGGTAAGAGTACTGCTAAGAGGCATTACCCCATATTGACACAGAAACCTACAGAAAGGGTATCAAGTAGAATACCCCAAAACCACATACACAAAAGCTCTAATTCTGATGGCTTTCTGTAACAGAGCCCCAATTTCTTCCTGGCTACTTTCACCCTAAACTTGAAGTGATATGCAGCCCTTACCTCCATAAGGAAACCACATCACTGTGGGGTGGCTTTAATGTCCATTACGAACTTTCCAAAATTTTATTAATACATAACTTTCATATCTAAGTGTTCGTTTTCAGCAAATTTCATTTTATATCAATAATCTAAAGTTAATTCGGGGAACTATGCCTTAAAAGTCTTTCGTTTCCCATTCATTGACTTGCCCCTTGACATAATCTAGTACATGTTTCAATTTTATGTGTAACACAGAAGCTCCAGTTATATAATCCAACGTGTGTAAGGTCATGAGCATAGTTGGATAATTGAACATCCTCTCTACCACCTCCAGATAAGCTCTTTCCCCCTCTGTGATTCATCGATCATAACTTGGTTTACTGTGAGAATCAAAGGAGTGGATGAGTTGGAGCTGTTGGCGGGTGGTAGATAGGATGAGCTGCCTATGAGACAATGTAATCTGCTCTAGGCAGAATTCATCTCAAAATGTCTCTCTGTGGGCTTTGGAGAAACAGGCAGTTTTTGTTTCAATGCCATGAGCTTCAGGAAGTCCGTCTCCATGTTCTCAGTGGTCACCTTTCCAGCTCAGAGTTACATTTGTGTTCTTTTGTTTTCAAACTGCAGTGCACAGAGGAAGCAGGATGTCATGCATAGAATTCTAGTGTGTTCTATTCTAGTCAAGCATTGGATGTAACATGAAGGGCCTGCTTGTCAGGGTTTCTGTCCTGCCCGGTTCCCACATTCGTTAGGTCCCAAGGAAAAAAACACAGAGAGCCTACATTAATGATAAACTAATTGGCCCTTTAGCTCTGGCTTCGTATTAGTTCTTATAACTTATATTAGTCCATTATTCTAGTATATGTTAGCCACATGGCTCGGTACCTTTTTCAGTGGGGCAGATCACATTCTACTTTTTCCGTGGTCTGGGCAGGACTCCAGAGGAATGGGCTTCCTCCTTCCCAGCATTCTCCTGTTCTCATTGCCCTACCTTTACTTCCTGTCTGGTTGTCCCACTATACTTCCTACCTGGCCAATCAGCATTCATTTAAAACATGATTGACAGAATACAGACAATTCTCCCGCACCAACTGGATACAGTCAAATAAACAGAAAGCATGACAGCATATGTATGTATATGCAGGCATGAATATATATATGCACACATATATGAAGATGTTGTCATGAAAGCTATTACTCTGTACTCTCACTCAAGTCAAATAGTACAGAAAAGAGAAAGAATTCAATTCAGTCAAGTCTATGCCTGGACCTAGGGTAATGATATTTCTCAACTTGATTCTAGGTGCTCTTGACAATCTTATATTGATGAGATTTGATTTTCTCTGCTAAAATCAACAACAAAAATGAGATATTTTTGGTGAACAAATGAGAATGTTTTATGAGGAAGACTACAAGATGATTTACTCCAATCAACTCAATACCCAGACACCTGGATTAGCGAATCTTCATTTTAATAGGTCTTGGCAATGAAGCAAGCTGGACATAACCAGAACACTAGGAATTCAAATACTAGAGTTTTAGGAGAAGTAGTCAAAAAAATATGTTGTAACTGTGTTCTTGCCAAGGATGCACTGTGTGGGCCAAAAGCTTCAGAAAGTGGTCAGCATTCAACCAGCTGCCTAGAAAACATAGAACATTAGTATCCATAGTTGCACACATGATAGAGCCAATGGGTGAAAGAGCTTCTTGAATAAATACTCTCTAGGAAATGAATGTTTTTGTTGGTGGCTCCATGGCTCAATCCTGTCACCATGGCCACTCCATTTATATGATCATCTTTCTCGCTCCAAGATGGTCTATCATGGCGGCTAGCTAGTGCCAAATGACTGAGTCATCTATTACATCTGGCATTTCAACTTTTCTGTGATGAGATGCTCTCTGGCAGGTATTGACATTCAATAAATCTTTTGTGCATCTCTTATATGGCCATATACAAGCCTCTACCTAATCTTGTTTATATTTAATAATCTGGTCCACTATTTTTAGGTTCTTTACCAGCGAGCCATGCTATTGGCCTTAGCCGAGTAATCTCTGTGTAATCTGACGTTGGGCAACTTCTCCATCTATGGCAGTTACTGCAGGTGCAAACTGATCAGTGGGACTGTCTCCATTCTTTCTGAAGACCACTCATAAGTGTGGGAGCAATGGAGCCACCATGTAGGTTTACATCATATGCATAAACTGAATCAGCCTACACATAAACCAAGCTTACTGTTCTCCTTCTTCAGCTGCTTGTATGGTGTCACTTACCATATGTCACAGGTGTCAGCAGGAGAAGGGGTAACTTGATGATGTGAGCTGCTCTCACACTGTCAAGTCAATTGGATTTGATGGCTAATGCATCAGACAGCTTGTTCTGACCTGCTCTGGAGCGCTCTTCTAGTCTGGACTGTATAGAAGACAGCCTTCAGTAAGAGTCCCTGGCCTAAGGACCAGGGCAGTACACCTGTGTAGAATATGTTATTCCACAACCTAAAGAGGTTTAACTGGCTGTGCTACTTGAGGTAGAAAGTGTGGAGCCCGAGAAATGTGGGCCCATTTCCACCTTGTTTGACGGTCAGAGAGTTTGGAAGTTACTCAAATGATCAACAAGCATAGTTGCACATTCCGATGTGATTGCTTGGTTCTTTTAACATTAAGATAGCTCCATTCAGTTCTGACAGATGGTCAGGATATGCAAATGTACTTCTGCTCCTTCTTTTGTAACTACGAGGTCACCTGGGGAGGGGCAGTGTTCAGATTCTGTGATCTAGAGCACCTTAGCTACTTAGACAACAGAATGCTAATGTTTCGATGTCTCAAAGTGATAAAAGATTGACTGTTTGAGTTATCCTATGTATCATGTTAATAAAGTCTTTTATTATCCACCCCCCCATTTATGTTGGGTATAAAAGCTGTGGAAAAATAAATGCGGTGATTTCAGTAATCACTGGAATACCCTTCTGCTATTATTCTATGTTTTCTGTCTTATTATTTTTATGCATCTTCATATTCTTTACTTATATTTCTAAAATTCCCATGCCCCTACTGTAATGGTCTGTCCTGTCCCTTAAAGAGACAAGCCCCACCCACTTCCTCCCCCACACAGCCGAGGCAGGCAGATCTTCCTTCCTGCCTGCAGCCCAAGTGTTTCCCTTTCTGTCTCTCTCCTGAAGAGGCAGCTTCTGCCTCTCTCCCTTCTCCCTACCACTCCCCTTCCCCCCTCTCTGTTTCTCTCTCTCGCTCTCATTCTCTGCCTCTCTCTCTGCTCTTCTCCCTTCTCCCCTTCTCCCCTTTCCCTTCCATAACCCACTAAATAAATACCCACTTTCTCTGCATTGGCATGCCTATCCATTTCTCCATCTCTCACCTTCCTGGGACCCGGCTGCCTTTGTGACTTGCTGTGGTCTCATGGCCACTCAGGGACAGTGCAATGTTTTTATTTAAACCATAACACCTACCTTGGTAAGAAGTATTTTTGTTGAGGCTGATCCTCAACAAGAAAGGATGCCAGAAAGAAAAACAACTGCTTTTTGCTTTAAAAGGGCATCCAGGCATGCCAAGACCACTGGGTCCCTAGTACTTTACAAAATGGAATGTCCCTGAGTGTTCACACAATCTGTCAGCTTTCAAGCACTGTAACAAAATATCTGAGAAAAACAGTACAAAGGAAGAAAGATTTATTTCAGCACAAGGTTTCAGAAACTTGTATCTGAGGCTTCTTAGCTGGTCCCACAAACAATTGTTCTCCTTAAGTTGCAATGTTGTGCATTGTGCTATCTCTCTCTTCCTACATAATACACATGTGTGTATATGTATATATATGTGGGGGGAGAGAGGGTATCTTGGAGGATTTAATAGAATTACTTACAGGTTATGGCTGTATCCAAAAATGGCTGCCTATGAACAAAATGCCCAAGGATCCAACAGCTGTTCAGCCCACAAGGCTGGATGTCTCAGCTGGTCTTCAGAATACATCAGAATCCCAAAGAAGTAGGCTTTCATGCCAGTGAAGAAATGAAAGCATTTGCCAGTGACAGCAAGCAGGCAAAGAGAACAAGCTTCCTTCTTCCATGGCTTTTATAAAGCATCCAGCAGAAGGGGTGGTCCAGATTAAAGGCGGATCTTCCCACCTCAAAAGATCTGGATTAGAAATGGTTCTTCCTCCTTCAAATGATTTAATTAAGAAAAAGCCCTCAGAGGTGTGCCCAGCCATTTGGGTTTTAGCTAATTCCAAGTGTAGTCAAGTTGATAAGCAAGAATAATCATCACAGGCTTCTGGTCATGTAATATAAACATAACTAATCTGAGAATTATGAGCACAGATTCTTCTTAATCTTTCTCTCTCTTTGCAAAGATATTAAACACCCACTGTGCTCTAAAGTTTTCCCTTACCTGCTCCTCCTCAGCCCCATCCTCCATCATTGGCACTTTATCTAATAAATCTTCTGTCTTTTATTGATTAAGGTTGTTATGCAACAGTTTCATACATGCAGAGCATTCGGAGTACTCTTCTGTCTACCCTGTTTTGATTGGCTCACATTTTGATCAACCCATCTCTTCCCATGCTCACCAATCTTTTCCACAGAATCATGACGTTTTGCTTTTGTTTTTTGTTTTTGATGTTTGTCCCATTTAATTTAACCAGGGTTATCTGCATGAGCACTGAATTGGAACCCTCCACTGGAGCCTGAGCCCTCATCACTGGCTAGGAAACTGAAGGCAAAGCATCCCCCTCTTCCTGAAGCTATCAGTAGCAAACAATTCATCAGTATTCCCTGAGTGCCTGGGGGAGTTTCTCTGTGTAACTGTCCTGGCTGTCATGGAACTCACATTGTAGACCAGGCTGGTCTCGAACTCATAAATATCCACATGCCTCTGCTTCCGAGGGCTGGGATTAAAGGCATTCCCACTACTGCCCCTGTGACCTGTTAAACAGCAAATCTTCTTATACAACAAGTTCAATTTTTAATCATTAGAAGACCTAAATGCCGCCATTGGAGCAGTAGCAGGGGAACACAGTGGTAAGGTGAGGTTGCAGACTGAAGCTGATGCCAGGCGAGGCAGACAGACAGTTGGGTCTGTTTACTACCCTGAGACTGGTGCCATCTGGTAAACTCTTAAAATCCAGAGAGTCACCAAGCTCATAATGACTGCAAGGGTGGAAGGACGTTAAAAGGGGATTGAGTCACAGGAAGCTGTGGAGATCAGTCATACCCTGACTTCTCTAGGGACAAAATGTAGAGTCAATCATCAAGGTGCTTCTTAACTCCTGTAATAATAACAGGCAGGACTGGAGCAGGAAAGGGCTGGTAGCAATCGTGGAATGAAAACGTGTCTAGTTTTTGCTCAGTTTTCACACTTGAGCTGATTTTCAGGTTCAAGACCTAGCAGGGCACGTACAGGGAAAGACTTCCACTGTTTGAACACTGGACTCTGAGTGCCAAGTCCTTCCTCCGAAGTGACTTAGTGCTGGGAACCATTGCCTTAATTAACTGTGTACTTAAAATGGGTCCCCAAATCTTCTAGAGACTTTTGGACACCAGGTCTTTTGATTCTCATTTTTTGGGCTGTGCCTCTAGGGAAAAAAGTCCTTTAGCCTTATTCCTTCTGATTGCATCTCTCTTAACTTCCTAAAGGCCCAAAGTTTCAAAATTGTCATTTTCTTTTTTTTTTAAATTTAACCTAAGTAAAATCTAATTCCATCATTTCCCCTAGCTCTCCTCTGTCCTGCCCTCCCATGTTTGCCTCTGTACTTCCCAAGTTCACAGCCCTCCTCTTCTTTAACCACTGCCAATAAATTAACTTTTTTTAAATGGTACCTCATCCAAGTGACTTTTCTTGACCTCATTACTTTCTGTTCCTTTAATCAATTGTGTTTTTCACTAAGATGATTTTTCTGTAACACACTCATGCCAACCTGTTATTGCACACTTATGTATTTGATCATGTGACCATTTTCCGTGGCCTCACTGGAGTGCAATTGCATGATTTCAGGAGCCTACTTTATCTGGTTCACTGGCATATTTTCAAAATTCTGTAAATACCGCCTGATAGTACATGCTTATAGAAATTTATTAAATAAAAAACTCCACTCTAAGGCAGGCCAAATATTTATACTCTAAAGAAAATTCTTAAAGCAAAAAATGGGGCTAGAGAAAAGCTGCCCTGTGAATCCCACACAATCGTTCATCAGCTGAGCATTATAATCCCCACGTTATAGCTGAGAAAACTAAGGCTTACACAAGTTAAGGAATATTGACAGGGCAATCCAGGTAGTAAATCAGGAAATGGGATACGGATCCACTTTCAAAGTGTGTTATTTCAACTGTCATAAAAGTCTAATTGAAAAAGCAAAAACAAAAAACAATGCAAAAACCCTGTACCTTGTAATGGGTTGAGGTTCTGAGGAAGAGCAAACTGTTCAATTTTCAGACATTTTGAGGATAATGACTCTTGCCATCATTCTGCATAATTGCTAACTTACAAAGCAAGCCTTGGGAGTAATCCTGAATCAGGTCTGTCTTCCAGACTTCCAGGGGGCTCAACTGTCTTTTGT